>VXBR01010299.1:102301-119319 GCA_013400215.1 Cisticola juncidis | reverse complement strand
GCCCCGCTGTCGCGAGAGCCCAGAGTCTCGCGAGGCCGGGCGGCGCGCGGGGGCTGCCGGGAGGCGGTGCCGGGCGGGAGGCCCGCGTGCGGGGAGGGGGTGCTGTGGGGCCGCCCGGGGAGCCTTCAGAGCCCACGCGTTCGCTGGTGCTGTGGCTGGACGGAATAGTGCTCTAGGCGCAAAAGAAATACCACTGTGTATTCCCGACTAGTGTTTGAAATGCGCATGTACTTGTTTTGTTTCCTGGAAACGCTGATCCTTTCCTAATACGATCACAGAATCATAGATCACAGAAGGGGTGAGGTTGGAAGGGACCACATTGGGTCACCTGGCCCAGCCTCCCTGCTCTGGCAGGGTCATCCTAGAGCATATTAAACAGGGTTGCTTTCAGATCGTTCTCGAATAACTCCTTTGAGGGGCACAGCTTCTCTGGATAATCCGTTCTTGTGCACGGTCACCTATATAATCGAGAAGTTCTTCATCAGATTCAGGTGGAACTTCCTGTGCATCAGTTTTTGCCCATTACCTCTTGACTTATTGCTCATCACCACCGAACAGAGTCTGGCTCCATGCTTCTGGCACCCTTCCTTCAGATAATTATTGATGAGATCCCCTCTGAGTTGTCTCCTCTTGTGATTGAACAGGCCCAGTTCCCTCAGCCTTTCCTTTTAAGAGAAATGTTCCAGCCCCTGAATCATCTCCATAGCATCTGGACCTGCTCCAGGAGCTCCATGTCTCTCTGGTACGGGGGTGTCCAGAACTGGACACAGCACTGCAGATGTAGCCTCACCCGGGCGGGACAGAGGGACAGAATCATCTCCCACAGCCTGCTGGCGATGCTTTTCCTGATGCACCTCAGGATGCCATTGGCCTTCTTGGCCACCAGGGCACACTGCTGCCTAATGGGCAACTTGAGGTCCATCAGATCGCCCAGGTCCTTCCTGCAGGGCTGCTTACAGCAGGTCACCCTCAATCTGTTCTGGTGCTCGGGGCTATTCCTTGTGATAATGTCACTGGACACAGTTGCCGCCCGTCTCGGCCTCCCGCCAGTGGAGAGCAGCCCCCCAACCTCCCGGGCAGCCGGAGCTACTGCAGTAAGGAACCACACTTTGGACAAGCAGGAAGGGAGGCACAGCCGGTACTCCCTGGGCTCCCCACACGCAAATTCCCATACATGTTTGCAACTGACATGAAAAGGAAAAACATGGGGGGGGGAAAAAAAATATATATATATATTTAAGAGAAGAGGTGGGACCAAAAATAAAAAAAAAAGTGAGGGAATTGGAGTTGGCATCTAAGTTCCATGTCTTCCTGACGTGGGGTGCACCTGGTAGGAGAGCCCAGCCCATGCCGCTGCTCGAACATCCCCACGGACAGCGGCGGTGGGAGCACATGGCACAGCCCCCGGCACAGCTGTGCCCAGCAGTGTGGCACCTTCCCATGAAAAGTTACGTACGTGCTGCTTTCTCTGGGACCCGGGGTCAGCCGAGCACTGAAAGAAAATGTCCCCGTTCTGTGTCCCTCAGTCAGACTGATCTGCGCTTTCGAAAGATCTGCGTCCCACCTGAGCTCCCGAGCCAGGCGTCCTGCACACGCAGTGCACAAAGGCAAGTGTTTCATGGAAATCATTCACTCTGCCTTTCTCGGGATGACTCCTGAGCTGCCTGCCTGGTGTTCTCAGAGGGAGAGGAACTGCGTGTAATTCACTGTCATCGAGACAGCTAAATGAGAGCTGGAGGAGGCTAAGGCTGCCTGCACACGATTATTTGTGACTTGATTATCATCCTTGAAAGTTTGTTGAAGACTGGAGAGTGTGGCAAGCCAACCAAATAAGCTGCCATTTTAGTCGGTAGTTTGGTAAGGACTTCCCAATTACAAGATACATTTTGGTTTCCCTGCATAGTGGAGAACAGCGCATCCTGTCAGTATTCAGAAATTCAACAGAGCCTGAAATTTTCTGGAGACTGTTCTATAAACATGTAAAAAGTTCTCGACTCACCAATTTGTAGGTTAACTCCCCACCAACATGTAAAAAAGGTCACTAACCTTGGGATTCTGATGGATCTCTGAAGGGACAGGCACACAGAGATTAGGCATTGTGATAAGAATCTTAATTTGGTTTCAGGTCTGTCCCTCAATTCGTTGCAAAAGCCAGAGTCTAGTGAAAATAATTTAGATAAGCACTGCAACTACCTTTGATCCTTGGATATACAACAGCCAGCAAAAAAACACAGCTTCTAAGGCTTCCCCACATAAATGAATGGATATAATCACGGTGGCAACTTTTCTGATATTTTGTTTTCTAAGCTGCTTTTGCAGCCATTTGGAAGCACAATGCTGTAAGTAAATTAGTGATCACAGAAAGGTTTTCACACATACATTTTATGCACTGGATAAGACTTGTCTGCATGAGGTAGTTTTTGAACATTTCTGTGTTTATAGAAGTGTGCTGTTATCACACTTCTGTGGTGATATTCAGGGTAACTGTAATAAATAAATAAATGCTGACATTCCCAGTTCTAGAGTTTGCAGACTTGAAATCTTAAAACCCTTATAAATATTTGCATCCCACATCTTCAGAAGTGACTGCAATGTTTCATAGCATCTTTTGGGCAATATTAATTTAATTTCACAACTGGAATTACAGGAGTACAACATAAAACTATTTATTAGATCTGAGGAAATAATTTCCTCTGAAATATAAAGTGTCTTCTATATATAAGATGGTTTCTATTTAAGATGCAATACCTCTAGGATCTTAATAGTAATTTTTAAAATACGCACACAAAAAAGGAATAGTTTTTACTTAAGCCTCATTCACATGTGAAATCACTACTTTAACTAAAACAAAAATCATAAAGATCATGTTTCATTTAAGGCAACATAAGAACCTGTACAAAGGGTCAAAGTAATAATTAACTTCTACCGTGTCATAATTCTGTAGGACAATTAAGGGGTTTTTTTCTCTTGTAGTTGTTCAATATAAAATTTACAATCTGTTAAAGGAAAAAACAAAACAAAACAAAACAAACAAAAAAAAAACAAAAACAAAAACAAAAACTGAGTTTCATCTCTGGTACAAAAGAACCCCGAGGGGGATAACAAGGGGAAAAAACCACACTGAGCCACTGTCCCTAGGTTTCAACAATTTAACACTTTCATTTAAGAAATCCATTACAGGTGATACATGATAGTGATATTCTGTATCATGTATATGACCTACAGGTACCAAGCATTTAATAGGATCTAAGTAACTTAATAATAATTTCAAAACTTTGGAAATTGATATGTATATTCTGTGGATTAATATAAATGTTGCATTTTAGCATCAATAAACTCAAAATATAGATAAACTGTTCTGAAAATAAAGTAATACAAATCTAATTCTCTTACTTATTCATGCATTATAGACTCCTAACAGCCCTTTTGGCAAATGAAACCTTTGTTAACTTCTTCAGAGTAGTATTGATGTTTTCATGTATAACTCCCAAGGTTCATAGGTTTGATGTGCACTTAGTTTGCAGTAATCTTATCTAACATAACGTAGTGACCTTTGATGTCTAAAAACAATGGGCTGTATTTATTCACATTTTTATTGGATCACCTGCTAACATGAGAGTTGAATGTGGCCAGTGAAGTTGAGATCGATCCTTCCCGACATTTCTTGAGATTTTATTTTTTGCTGACTCCACTCCAAAGGCATTGAGCTTGTGCTCATAAGTAATCTGTGAATGTGTAAAGCTGAAGTTTTTAAGAGTTAAAGATTGTTCTTTGAAAGCTGACATTTTCTTAACTGTCCATAGATGTCTTTTTAACTCAATTTGTCCTTTTTTAATACAAAAAGCAGCTGTAGAGGAGAACAACTTTTAGGCACAGCATTCATGTTTTTGCCAACCCTATGCTACCTTCATTAGTCCCTGTTTCTGTCATACAGAAAAACAAAAATGTTAATTCTTCTTTTTTATTTGTTTGGCTGTTTTGGTTTGTCTTGGGTTTTTATTTTTTACTTGGATTTAATTTTCTTTTGAAGACAAGCCAGACTGGTCTGTGTCATTAAAAAATTCTTCAATCTATTCTTCTAACACTTCACCTTTTTATTTAGCAAGATGCAGTTGCCTTTGCAATTGCATTTAAACATTCATGTCTGACTGGAGGTTTTCTTCTGGTACTAAATGTGATTCTGGTTTTGTATAGCAGGTATAGTGCACCAGACTTGGGGTTCCTAGTGTCTCCCAGAAAAAGCATTTCAGCATTATAGACCCCAGGTGTATCAGAGTAGATCACTGAGAGGTCAAGGGTTCCATGTCCCTGCAGTTTATCGCAGCCCCTAACATCACCATGCAGGCTAAAAAAGCAGGGCTGCTGAAACTGGATGGCATCAAGATCGATTGATGAACTAAACCATTTTGTATGTTGTTCAGATTTTTAATTTGTACTGTCATTGAATTTGGAGGCTTTCCACTGGTTGCAACCTAGACATGTATGTGTACATGTACTGCCTTTACTCTGTGTAAAAGGATCAAGTGATATTCCTCCTGATGCTCCTTGTCTATAGCAAGTTTCATTTCAGGAGGCATCAATAGGAGTTTTCAGAATTGTATCACAGAATTGATCCAGACCTGAAGACTGCCCCTTCCATCCTTCACAAATAGCAAATGTTTATCAGTTCTTGAGCACTGGAAAGTTTCCCCCTGAATACACCTACCAGTGCTTCCACAGGTATAACAAAGTCAGCTTTGTAATACTCTTACTTGATTGTGGTCCCAAAAGAACATTGTTTATAGGAATGTTTAGTTCTTTGCCTTTTTACTGTTGACTTCTGCATAGAGAATTTAAAAAATAGAGCCATTGCTACATTAGGGTCTGTAGAAGCTCTCAGAGCAGATGGTCTGTAAGATGTAAATATCTTCTTCTAACCTTAAAACCAAAAATTTAATTAGTAAATAAGCTTTGGATATTAGACAACTTCCTTGTCCATAACTGTTCCTCACAACAGCCCTAAACTTTGTGATTATATATCTCTCCTTCTTTCTCTTGCTGCAGGAAGCAGATAGGTGACACAGCTGGAGAAAAAAGATCTACATGGCCCTACTGAGCAGGGAAGGACTCCAGAGGTGCCTTCCAACCTAAACCACCCTACAATTCTATGAAAGCCTTTGTGCAGAGTGTCCCAAAGCTACAAGTATTTGAAGTATTTGTAGCTGGTGCATGTAGCATTTAGCTTGAGATTGCAAGTCATAGAATAGAACACTGCTTTTTTGAACTGACCTAAACAGTTGTTCAACAGGTTTTCTTCAAAGCCAGGGTTGCAACAAATTGCTAGAGTCAGAAGTCAAACCTACAAATTCTGTGGTTTTAATTATGGTTTAGAGACCAGAAGTGGAATATTTAGTTGATATTTAGCAGAATACATCAGACTTCTGAAGTCACACTATGCTAAGTGTGTATTGTATTATCTCTAAATGGCCTTGTGTTTTGAAAAGTAGGAAGTGTTGGTTTTGTAAGTCAAGATGCTGGTTTAGAAGCTCATTTGTACTAATGCAGGGATAGCTTGTCGTGGACTTGCTTTTTAACTTGTACCAGCACAGATGCAGGATTGCTCCACTTTGCCAATGGCAGCAAAATTAAGCTTAGCTGCTGCTTGTGCCTATGGGAAGGATGACTGAAAAAGGGGCCAGGGTGTAATTAGTACCTTCTTCCTTTTCTTCCCAAGTTGCACGGTAGCAAGAAGGGAAAGACATATCTCAGAACTCTGCCCCTATGACACCAACCAGCAGAACTTCTTCCAGAAATCTTCTTAATGCAGTCTCAAGCTACTGTGTCATTCTGGTTTGCACAAGCAAATGATTATGAGGCAGAGCCACACCTGAATTTATGCCTGCTTGTGGGGTAAGAGACTGCCCACATTCCCCAATTCCTTTGGGCAAACTGCTGTGAAGGAGGAGTTGAGGCTGGAGGCAGCTGTGATGCTGCTGATGGTGCTGTGGTCTCAGCTGTCATGTCATGAAGAACATATGCTGTGGTTAGGATTTACTGCTAGGGAAGAGAGGCTGCCTCCCTAGTAATTAACTTGGTCCATCCCAGATGTTATTTTCAAAGTCCTGTCTACAGTGTCTTAGACACCACCTAATGTTCTGCCCCAGTTTTGAGTCACACTACACAGTATGTGGACAGTTGATTCCTGGAGTGGCAGATTTTCGCTTAGTGCTTCCTACTGTATTTTGCTTTGCAAATCTTGGGCGGGGGGGGGAAACTATCCTTTCCATTTCAGAGGCTAATAATACAAAAAATGTAGGAGGAAGCAAGCAGAATCTTTATTTTGTCCTTCCTGCTACCCCTCATGCTCCAGCTCACCTTCCTATTAAGTTGAACAGGAGCAGAGGAAAACTGTTTTTCTGCATTTTTGTGTAGGGTACACCACACTGGAGAGAAGGAATTCCTGAGTCACAGTATGAACCTCATTGCCTCTGAGATGGCTCAGCTAAGATCATAATAAAATTGTAATAAATGAAAAAGTAATCTCAAGTGCCAGAATGTGCTTTATCCATTTATTGTGAAACCACTAATTTATTTTTAATTATAAATAAAGATATTTTCTCAGTTAAGACTGAATTAACTAGCCATTATTAAAGACTGCTGAGAAGCCTCATGACTAATCCAATAAGGCTTCATCCTACAGATACAGGAGCTCTGTGTTGAATGTGGTAGAACCACTGAAAGAATTTTAAAAGATACCTTCTGTCATATTTGAGGTGGAAGTTGTATTGTTCACAGCACATGTTCTTCTTCATAGTAGACTATACATAATCATGTATGGTGATGCAATAAAGTCTATCACTTCTTCCTGTAGAAATATACAAATAAATTGCTCCTGAGAGCATGAAGCTGTCTACTTTTTATTACTGGTACTGTTTTATTACTGTTTTTGGGGGGCTACTGGGTTCACAACTACACCATTAAAAAGGATATAATTTTAGCATTAAAAAAGGTTATTTAAGCTTCTTTGTGAACAATTTATTAGGTAAACTATTACTTTAAAGATTTCAGATTGCCCACAATGGAGATCAGGATGTCTGTAACTAACTATTCCTAAAAATTACCTGCAGTATTACAAATATTGAGAAAACTGCTGTTGTCCCTTGTGCAAGGCATTTTTATATTTTTAATTGTCACATCTTAGAAAAAAACTTTCAAGAAGCTTGGAAATAAAATATTTTTAAATCATTTTAATTTCCATTTGAAGCAACTTATAGTTTTTCTCATTGAGGAAGCTGAAACAGTGCAGTGCTTCACATTTTTTGTTCTTTCTGTTGTGCACAGGCTTCAGCCCTGCTGTTATCCTGGTTAGGATTTGCCCAGGTCACTGTTGCTGCAGAGCCAGGAGAGGGAGCACAGACATTGTTGCTTCTTGCTCATGCTTTTAGCGGCAACTTGGATTATTTCCAGAGGAAAGTCACTAAGCTGATTTTAAGAGGAGGCACTGTGGAATCCTCTTTTTCTGCTCTATTTTTTTCTCCCAAGTTTTTGAATAATATTTAATTAGGGAAATCAAAAAGTGGATATTTTCATAAAGAAAAAAAAAAGTTCTGTAAAGAAAATAAACAAACACCTACAACAAAAAACCCTGCAATTTAATGAATAATTGGTATAGTATTTAACGTTTTGAAGCTTTTAAGGAATATTCTTTAGTTTTCTTCTGTAGACACTGAGGAAGGTGAAGCTTACCAGAATCCAAATATAGGAGAAAAACTTGTTTTACTGCAGTCTAATATTAGAAAGTGTCTTTCAATGTGTTTTTATATTTTTAGTGTAATTCCGATCATATGTTTACTCAGTAACTTTCAGGTATTAAAGACATTATTTGAAAGAGGGGTACATAAATTCTCTCCAATATTTTAATAGCAATTGTTAGAACTTCCCATATATCACTTCTGTCACAATTCCCTCAATTTCTCAGTTATAATTTCTCATACCACTTAGGTATTCCTGACTGTAGAGAGAAAACCATCTCAACGTACCTTGTTTCACCCTGGTAATAATTTCTACTACTTAATCAACTGATATAGGAGGCTTGTATTTCTTTCCTATAGCAGTCTTGGGTGAAGCTTTTATAAGAATTCCCTGAATAAAAGAAAAGTGTATAATCTGTGAGATGGCTTAGTACTGAAAAAGTATTCAGTCTTTAGTTTGAGATCTGTGTCTAAAGAGCATTGACAGCATTACACAGAGGACAGCTTATAAATCAGGCAATGGCCAAGTGAAGGCTGCCAGCTGTCCTGATGGCCAGCTCTGTCATTCAGGACCACAGACTCTCTGTCCCAGGTGTCCAAGGGACAAGAGGGTGGCTTCTTGCTCAGACTGCATGAGGCAACATTTCAGGTCACTTCATAGCTCTGTGTGTCTTCCCATGGCTCCTTATATACTCAGCAGATAAGACCTTATCACCTCTTATCTGTGTTATAGAGGACTCATAGGAGAAGTGATGGTAGGTGTAGTAATACAAATGATAGTCACCTGGGTGCACTGATCACAAAATTATGGAGTTTAAAATTCGCAGTGTAATGAGAAAAAAAGGTCAGTGAAGTCATTACCCTGGACTAGAAGAGAGCAAGCCTTAAATTGCTGAGGGAGCCAGTTTACAGAGCCCTGCCTTTTGAGGACTTGGGGCTTTCTTTGAGAGCAGGTCAGTTTTGAAGAACCGCCTTCTGCAAGCCCAGGAGCAGGCAATACCATGAGGTTGTAAGACAAACAAGTGGGACAGTAGACCATTTTAGCTGAACTGGGAACTCCTTTTGCCACTGGGTGGAAGAAGAAATTGTATATTCTCTGGAAGCAAGGTCAGGCTTTGCAGGAAGATCATAGAGCTGTAGTTTTCATGTGCAGGGAGAAAACACAAAAGGCAAAGAGTTAAAACTAGTCAGTGTTGTGTCAAGACAATAAAAAGGGCTTTTTAAAGTATGATTATTGCAAGAAGAGGTTTAAGGAAAATACTGAACCAATATCTGATGAAGCTGCTCACCTGTCAAATGGGGATGAAGAAGAAGCAGAGGCATTCAATACTTCTTTTGAGTCAGTCTTTAGTATTACTGATAATTACTGATATTGCTTGGGATGCTGAGTCACTGAGTCTCAGAGCTGCGGGAACAGTGGTTCTCCATTTGTGGGCACCAGAATTTTAAGGGACAAACTGTATCAGCAGGGTGTTCACAAGTCCATGGGGCCTGATGGGATTCATCTCTGAATTCTGAAGGTGCTGGTAGATGTTTTGGCAGGACCTCTCTTGACTATCCACCAAAGGTCTTGGATGGCTGGGGAGGTCCCTACTGACTGGAAATTGGCCGGTGTTATTCCCACCCACAAAAAGAGCAAGGGAAGACCCAGGAAATTAGAGACATTTCATCCTACCCTCCGTTTCTATAAAAAACACTGTAGAAGATTATACTGGGTACTACTGAAAGGCATTTAAAGAATAGTGAAATCATCAGTCACAATCTATATGGGCTCACAAAGAGAAATTCCTGTTTAATTATAATTTTATATTGTTCTAGGACAAGGTCATCCACCTCATGGATGAAGAGAATGCAGTGGATGTAGAGTTCTAGATTTTAGTAAGGCTTTGGATAGTGTCCCTCACAGCATCCTTCTGGACAAGTTGTGCAATTGTGGGTTCAGGGTGGGTTCAGCAGTCCAGGGTGCACTGGATGAAAAACTGGTTGAATGACAGAGCTCAAAGCGTTGTAGTGAATGGGGGGTATAGCAGTACAAAGTAGATGAAGATTTCCCATCTTTAACACCTTTTCCAGAGTATGTTTATATTTTCTTCTGCAGCCTCTGAGGAAGGTAAAGCTTCTCAAAACTGATGAAGCTTATCAGAATTAATGAATCACAGTGGATGAACGGAATAGTAATGTATTGCTGATACAATGTGTCAAATGCTGATACAACAAGAACACCGAATTTTCTCAGAAGCTAATCTTAAACTGGGCTACATCCTAGAATAATCAATATCTATATAAGAATTTTCTACCTGCTGCTAATGCAAAGTTCTGAAGAAATTTCAGACATATTTTTATGAAAAAGATGCAACACTTCTGATATAAGAAAACTAGTTTTTTGGGGGAGTTTTTTGTTGGTTTTGTTTGGGGCTTTTTTCCCTTTAAAAAAGGCAGAAGATGACAACCACTATTTACACAGTTCCATAAAACACTCTGACCTGGTCCATAAGGGGTTTTTTCCTGCATCTAACTTCTGATTCTTAGCTAAATGCCTTTTTTCCTTACTTTTTCCCATACTGCAGCATCGGCTCACCGTGTATATCTGTCCTATAGTGTGACAGAAAAACACCTCTTCCAAATAGTCTCTCCCCGCTAGAGGGAGGGCTCTCCCAAAATACTCATGGGAGACCATTCCACTGACTGAGACTCTTCTACTCTAAACAAACCTTTTAAGGAATGTTTTCGTCTAATGGTAAGGGCTACCCTGCAATGAAATTATATGTAATGAAATATAAATTAAATTTCTGTCAGGTTTGGGGAAAAAATAGTACTAGATATTGGTATTTGTTCTTCTTTTTTTGGTGTGTGTTTGTTTTGGTTTGCTTGGGGTTTTTTGTTATTAGGTATGTATTTGCCTGGGTTTAATTAAAAAAACCCCAACCAATCCTATGCACATTTTGAGGAGGAGTGAAGCTGACAGAATTTTACATGTTTAATTCTTGGAAATGTAAGAATAAACAGAATTTGTACACAAGTATTTGTATCTTCATTATCAGTCATATTAATATGTCCACAAAAGTGTTGGCTCAATGTACTTTGACTGTGTTACAAATCTGAAGCCAAGGACTTGCACCAGCACTCAGTAAATATGTTGTTCAGCTAAAAATAGAAATTACTGTCACCAGCAAAGGGTATCCATGTGGGAATGATATATACTATAAATATACTAAGATACATGTGGATTAGTTTAATCTGATGAAGTATATGTAAACAAAGCAATGGACAGAGCTTTGAATGGAGGAAGCAGGATGAAAAGAAAAGGAAGTTCAAGGGAAACTGCTTGTTAAACTCCTTAATGTTATGCTTTGATTAAAGACAAACAAATAACAAACCCCAACAAAAAAGTTTCTTGTTTGTTGAGCAACTATTACATAAGAACTTGTACACGACTGTCCTGACATAAGTCAATCAATTTTAGGAAGAATTTGAACTATAATGGGATTTCTTCTATGTTTATCTTACACTTACAAATATCAGCCTGTGGTTTCAAGTATTTAAATTTTCCATCTGAGATACTTGAAAGGGGACAGATATTCAGAGCGTGATTGTTTAGTTTTCTAAATATGGCATTTTATCTAAGACAGGCACATTTATAATTCACGTGAGGTTCCCAAAAACCCATTCAAAATAACTCATGGCATTATAAAATTTAGGCCATAGAGATATGAGAACATTTTATAAAGAATAATTTATTTGTTTTCTATATCCTTTTTATGTTTCCATGTTGATCTGTAATCAGGAAATCATGGTTAGAAATCACTTTGATATTCATGGTGAGGAATACTTTCAGTGCCGGTAGGTCGGGGTGCAGCTGCAGTTCGAGGTGCAGGTTAAACCTGGGTGTTGGAGCCCCAGCCAAGGGGCTGTGAACTGCTGACCCTTTGCAGAACAAAGGGCACAGGGAAGTGTGGAAGACCCCAGATTTATCATGCACAGACTGTGAGGGTATGAAAGCCCAGGGGGTCCTTTGTTCGGGGTCTGTCCTCAGAGGCACCAGCTTGGCCTGTTATTCTATGATTGCACAATGATTAAATTATTTTAGGGATCCAGATGTCTGAGATTCTGCTATGGAAATCCGAGGGTTGAGCCAGTATGGAAACCTGGTCTGACTGTGAGAGTGAGGTGTGTAGGGTGTCAAGACATGCAGCTGTCAGCTCGCTGAAGCTGCCCCCTGTGAAGCGACCACAGTCCAGCAGTGACACTCTCTGATGATAGGAGTGTGACAGCCAGAGTGGCTCCTGAATGGTCAGATAGGGAGGTTTCCTTAATGTTCAAATAGCTTTAGCAAAATTCACACATAAAATTGTATCAGAAGTCTTAAACGTATTCATAGTAATGCAGTCACAGGTTACAACAGAACTATAGAAATAATTCCTTTAAATTTATTTGCAATGAAACATAGACACAGACACACAGAAAGGGATATCTTTCAGCTCCAGAATCTGACTCCTGTCAACATTTATTACAATCTTGCTGGTTTAAAAAACAGTGCTCCTCACTATTTATTCCAGAGGGTGTTGAAAGCCTGTGGATAGAAACCCTGTCAAAATAGGAGAAAGTAAGAGGAAGACCCAGCTCTGCTGACTGAGGAGGTCTCAGCTAAGCCATGCGAGGAAAATAGCAGCTGGCTTTGAAGTCTAGCCAGATTTAAGTGGGTTAAATTAATTCATGTATGACCCCATTAAAGTCAATTTTTATATGGAGTCAGTGGGCAGTTTGAGCTAAGTACATGAAATGATTTTGGAACAGAATTAATTTTTCTTTGGCAAAAGTTATAAAGTTAATAAACTGTAACTTAGGTGGGGTATAGTTTATCTCCCCACACATACACACACAGAAAAGTATTTTAATAAGTAAAATTAAAGAAGTAACATCTTAGCATTAAAAAAAAAAACAACCTTGCAGACATTTTCTATTGATTTCCTCAAGGTTATAGGCCAAGATTATTTGGGCTATATATAGCCCAATATCTATGTAGCCAAAATAATCCAATATATATTGGATAATTGTTCTACTACAGGATAATGAAGAGGAAGAAGAGACAAAGGACTTCCATGAAGCTAGACCATAAGAAAGTTGTTGGCCAGCTATACTGTCTACACTTGGCCTTTTTACTCTGTGATTCTGTCATTGTTTAGTTGGTAGAGGTTATATTTCTCTGTTATTTATTGATCCTAAAATGCATGTTTGTGTTTATGCAAATACATAGAAAGTAGCTCTGTTCATGCCTAAACATTATCCAAAACATTAGCCACTAATACTTTGAGGCATACACAGAGCAGTAAAGTACAAGGCCATTGTGGGGGAAGAGAGACAGAGTGTTGTAAGGAGAGAGTTGGATGAGGAAGAAGGGTTATTTGGTTCATAACATTGCAAGCACTTCCATGAATATCAGTAGTACAACCTATAATAAAATTATCCATCTGCATCTCCTGGTGCTCAATGTACAGCTGTGTCTGCCACCTGCTTTACAGCTTGGCTCTGTCAGGAAGCAGCAACCTTGGCATACTCTACAAGGCCAGTGGGGCTGGTGGCTGGGACAGATGGAGGGGCTGGCAGGACAGCAATTCCCATCATCCAAACAAGGAGAAAAGAGGTGGTAATGGCAACCAGGTGGACCAGCAATCCGGGCAACTAGACGTGTCCATGGGGATGAGGCAGGTCTGGGGTCAAGGGAAGTCAGATCAGTGTGTGGGGATTGTGTCTGTGACAACCTATCAAGGTCAGCCACCATCCAGTGGTCTCCAGGCAAGCCTGTAGTGGTGAGGCAAATCCAAGGTCATGGTTCTGGTATAATGGACTTGTGGATCAGAAAAGAATTCTTGCAACCATTCAAAATATGATGTATAGTTGGTTATTTTGCTTTAGTCAACATTTCATCTCAAGTATTGAAACACTGTTGTTGCCAGCAACATGGCCAAATGCTACGTTGCTGTTTTTCTACTTGACTGTTTCTATTTTTTGAAATACCTACAAATTACAGCTGATGCTGAAAAGTCAGAATGTCAGTGCTTAGCAAAAGATTGTAGTAGAAAAGTTTAAACGCTAGCCAGAAAATAGCAATATTATCCTCATTTTCCAAGTAAGAAGGAGCACTTGGCTAAAGTTATACAAGACCTAAACTCTGTTTCACAATTTCTGTGCAAGACAAGTTTTCTGTCCATCAATTGGCTGATGAGTGGTCCAGGTTCCCTGGTTATGACTAGCAGTTGTGTATTTCAGGCTGGAAGTGGCCATGACACAGAAGGGGAATTCTGTTCTCTGACCAAACTGGATGAACCATTTTCACTACTTGAGCAATGTGTGTGTTTGCACACCACAATGATAGTGTTTGCATTATCAAACCCAGGAGTAGTTTCATATTTCTCAGGGAAGATGCACAGCCAGCTACAAGGCACAGGCAGATTGTGGCATCAATTTCTTATTCATTTGTGAGGAAAAGAAAGAGGTACTGAGACTAGACGAAAAACAGAGACCCACAGTGCCTCCATGTCTGTTCTGGCCGGGGTTCAAGACTGCACAGCACGATCCCAGCAGCTCAGGCTAGACAAAGACACAGAGACTTACATGGCTGCTTAGACCTTATCCTAAGCAGAAACATCTTTTGATTTGAAGCTTTTTCTGCCACCACTTAATCCTCGAGTCCCTTGTTTTTCCCTATGTTTAGCCCCTTCCTGCTGCGCACACTGATTGGTAGGCTACACAGAGAATTTGTGATGCCCCATCCCCAGAGAGTTCAAAGCCAGGCTTGATGGGGCTTTGAGCAACATGATCAGTGAAAGATGTCCCTGCCAACAGCAGGGAGATGGTCTTCAAAGGTCCCTTCTAACTCAAAACATGCTATGGTTGTGAAAATACTGCATTCAGTTTTGGACTCCCTGGTACAGGAAATCGAGGTGAATTCAGTGGAAAATCGTCTGAGGGGTTAGGGCCTGTGAGAAGATGCTGCAGACAACAAGCCTGAAGAAGTCATGGATTTGGGGACACTTATTAGAAGCCCTCACCTTACAGTGCCTGTGGGGAGGTGAGCAAGGCAATGAAGCCTTATTCTTCCCAGAGGTGCATGGTGAGGTGAGATGACAAGCACAAAGTGAGACAGACTGGACATAAGAAAGAATTTTTCCACATAAGGACAGGCAGGCAGGGAAGCAGGCTGTCCAGGGATGTTTTGCCATCTCTGGCCTTGAAGGTGGTCATGACTTGACTGTACACAACACTGAGAAACCTGGTCTGACTTTGGTGAGCAGGAGGTTAGACTGGAGACTTACTGAGGTCCTTCGCAGCCAGAATTATGCTGCATGTTTATGATCTGTGTTTTAGTTAGTCACCTTGGTCTCCCTTTATAATTAACAACATTTCTAGGAAATAATTACTTAGACCTATTTATTATGAGTATTTATTTCAACTGAGAGGAGTGGTGCTATACGACTGTTTCTTCACTATGAAGACAGTTCAGACAGCAACTCAGATCTAATTATCAAGATGTTAAGTGTCCAAAACTAGGTCAGGTGGATCTCATCTGGATGTATGTGCTCCCTGAAGGAGTTAGATTCCAGGGATGAAAGGAAAGAGGTTATTTCTGTGCAGCAATAAAGCAGTTAAAACACTTGCTCCAAAAGCAAATTATCTGAAATCTGGACTGGATTGTTCTAATCTTTATGTTTTAGTCAGAGACCTCTTTGATACCAAAGTAATAAATGTGCAGAGCATGGAATTTTCTATCTCTCTGTTAATTCTGTCTGATTTTTTTCTCTTTTCCATCTCTGGCCCCTTACACCTCGCACAAGGCTGTGCTCTCTGCTCCCCTCTTCCATGGATGCCTGATTCTTCCTGAACCAACCACAGGGCAGCTCTGTTCCTCAGGGAATGGTATGGCTGCTGCTAAACCTAGCTTCTCTTGGCACTAGAGAAATTATAAATGGCTGATTGAGGTGCTTCTGCTGGGACTTTGATTTATGGCAAAGGGACACAGTCTGATTTTTAAATTCAATTATTTAAGAATATCTTTCTTAATGTATTTGTCAATGGGCTAAAGAAATAACATTCATGATACCACAGCATCTTGTCCTTTTAACCAGTGTAATAGTAACTCAGCATGAGCTCTTTAATACATTTCATAGCTTTATGTATAGGCATAAAAAACAGTGACATGTTTATTTATGTTACTAATAATGTGTTGGCAACAAACACTACAATTAAGTACATCAATAAATTATCATAGAGATAAACAATATTGTTAATTTTCCCCCTGAAAACTCTATTCAGGTTATTTGTATGAAAAAGGTCAGTAGTTTTCCATCCATTTCAATGGATCTACTACATAGAAGAAAAACATCCCAAAGTTAAGCTTGCTAGAGGTAGATAAGCTTGCTAGAGGTAGCTTTGCCATTCTTGCCTATTTTTATTACAAAGAGTCCGTAATTCCATGGAGTGTCAATACCACTCTGATTTCTCAAAACCGTGCATTTAGCTTAATAATACCCATGGTTTTTCATGTCTTCTTAGTGTTCTGTTCTTTGATTTTTCATGTCTGTTCATTATATTAAGGCACTCCATGTTGCTCTTCTTCTACCACTTTGCACGTTATTACCTTGTACGTTTTCCTTTGTGATCCAAGATGTGATCATCTCTGCTTGTAATAATTCAAAGCGAGAGTATGATACTGCATTTGAAAATGTACATCTGCCTAAGACAAATCCTCCTTCTAGGTGGTATATTTGTCTTCAAATGTTAACAACCTGAGGCACATTTGTGACTGAACCTTGGGAATGTGTACTTCCTTTTCAAGTTTGTTTGCATTGCTGATTCACAACAGGGTGTAAGTCAGGATTCCTGAGCACAGTAGTGAGGGCTGGCTACCATTCTTCTATTTTGGCATCTCACTCACACACCATGTACATTTGCTTTCCATAATTATTGCAAACTGTAGACTTCACACATATTGATAGATTTATTTTTTACTAGTCTGTCATAGAAAACTCTAAATCAACCTAATCTCTTTTATGATTGTTACTTGACAACATTAATGCTGTTGCAAGGTCTTCATTGGAACATCTGCTGAACCTTTCTTTGCTAACATGCTTCAGTTACTTGCCTCAAGGCCACTGCAGTAGAGTCACATTGTCACATTTTCGCCTTAGGAACTGTAGTTGTCTAGTTGTCACTCAGTAAAATTAATCACCATTATGTCACCAGAACTTTTCTTTCAAATATTGTCTCTTGACTGTGCGTGGCCTAGGACAC
>VXBR01010299.1:80554-102277 GCA_013400215.1 Cisticola juncidis | reverse complement strand
TTTTTTTTTTTTTGCTTGCTAGCCTAGGTTTACTTTTTTTTTTGCTGATGTTGTTATGATTATCTATTTAAGATTAAAAGCCTTCTCTTCCTACTTTGTATTTTTCTTACAACTATGGTAAATTAAATAACTGAATGTATTTCCAGTAGACATTTGCAGGAAAAAAATAGTCAAGACTTACAGGTCAGCCTTCTGCTGTTTTTATTCATGATTTTTACTGAACTCAGTCCAATTATTTATTACAAGCAGTCTCTAGATATGGAATTCACAGTTTCTCTTTCTATTAAATTGAACCAGTAAGTACTTTTTTGTGACTATATGCTGAACAGTCACCTACTTGAATGGCAGAAATTAAAATAAATGCTATTAAAATGTGTTTACATACAAGCCTTCCATGTTTTTCATTAAAGCCCTGATTGTTAAAACTGGTATTCATGTCTATTTATTAAAGAAGGTATTGCTCAAATATGCAAGCAACTGTGCCTTACGTATAAAAAATATGCTATGATAAAACAGAAAGTGACCCTTGGTTAAGACACTGTCACTTGAATGCCTCTGTCTACTTCAGAGAGAAACGATGTTTAGAAACACAGATTTCAGACTTGTTAAAGACTTGTTAAACAGTAAATTGGAGTAGTTAGTTAGATTTTTTTGTGTGTGTGTACATGAAGAATAAAAAAGCCCATATTAGATTCTTGCTTGTTTCATTTTTTAGAAAAACAAATGCTAGTGACTGTGTTTGCTACTTAATATTCCATTTTGTATTTTGATGAGTCTTGTGGGTATATAAGAATATGTAACCATTTTACTCCCTATTTGTAATGCCTTTCTACTTCTATAGGTGTTTACTCTTTTTGTAATTACGTTACTGCTGTCAGTAACAGTAATATGTATTTTGAATATTACACAATATTTCAACTGGAATATGGAATTTCAAAATTCATGTACAGTCCTTTGCACAGCGTGATCATGAAGATGAAAAAAACAACAATCAAAATCTCTGTAGTTCTTATTACATGAAACATCTTCATCAGTCTGATTGACCACAGGATAACCAAAGGAAGTTTGCAATATAACAAATATAAATTACATATGTAAATTAGATATTTATATGCTTTGGGAAAAAATAATCTCCAGTTCAGTTCTGCTCATTTCACTGGCATAATGAAAAGATGAATTTTACCCTGCATGCCATCGCAGGGCGAAAAAAAGAAGAAAAGAAAGGCAAAGGAAGAAAAGAAAAGAAAAAAGAAAAGAAAAGAAAAAAGAAAAGAAAAGAAAAGAAAAGAAAAGAAAAGAAAAGAAAAGAAAAGAAAGAAAAGAAAAGAACTTATTTTCCATCTCGTTTTTTATCTGTGTTTGTACAGCTGATGTATTGAGGCAACTCAACTGGAGATGTAAACACAATAGGCAGCCACTCTAATAATTGTACCATATGCTTAAAAGCTTCTTCTCAAAGTTTTGTTAAAAATACTTTTTTATTTTCTCTGACAGATCCTAGAGCTTTCTGAGTAGGAAGCAGTGCTTTTTTACTTACTTATGGGGGAAATTGATGCCTTAGTCTTAGCTTTTGTTACTGTCTAACTGCTCTCTTTTACAGTAGAACCCAAAAACATAGTTTCAACATCTCATGTGTACATAATTGTCTCCTTAAGTCATACCAGAAGTAGAAAATTTAGGCAAAATACATTTTTTTAATAGCAAACCAGGGGGATTAGCAGCTCCTTCTATGCATCCTTTTAGTTTTCATTCAAATAAAAGATAAGAAATCTCATTAATTAAATTTTAATTTAAAATTATTTAATTCAGTTTGAATCAACTTTCAGATTGTAGTTGTCAGCTATCACATTAGTCATGTCCTCATTGCCACTTTATGGCCATGGTAGACTAAGGTAAGGTAGACCACTGCTCTTTTTCTAAATATTAAACAGAAGGAATCTCAAAGCAATCTGAGGTCTGAAAGAATATTGTTTTCTTAAAATATGTGATTAGACTCTGATACAACTCTTTAATGCCCATTGGATAATGGAATTTTCCTATCTCTAAGTTTCCTTTCATATAATCCTGATGGAAATTCCCTTTGGATTAGTCCTCTGTGCTTCCATGACACACCCACCAGTACATCTCATTCCACCCACTCCTGCTGGGCAATGCCTGGAGATATTTGAGGAACTAAGGACATATTTCTGCTTAACAGTGAAACAGAGCAATCACAAAGGTAACTTTTTCAGAGTTGTCTTTGAAAAGTTCATGATGTTTTGCCTTTCAAACCAAATAACTCCTTTTTTTTTGCTAGAAATGTTAGACAAGCATGAGGAGATGAAAATCCTTGTCTAATCTTTCTTCCTTTTTAAATAGCTTTGATCTTACCATGAACATCTTCAATTTTTTACTTTTAAACCAGCATCACAATTTGTTTTTCATTTTCTTTACTGATTTACTATCTTGTGAAAGCTACAAGTTTCAACTACTGTGTGACAGAGATCAGAAAAAAAATCATAAACCCATGGAAAATAATGTGGAGACTGACTCCCAAGAACTATATATACAGTGTTTTTTACCATTGTTATTTATATCCAGCAGAGATAATCACACTGATGCCAGTTACTTCTCAGAGTAAGATACTTTTTAATACAAGTAAGACCATCACAGTCTGCATGCCTAAAAAATACAGTGCGAGGAACAAGACTGAATCCACAAAGGAGTGCACAATCAAAGTCTAACTTTCACAGGGTAATGTTTAAACACCATATATGAAAAGTGAGGTGCTGAAAAGCTGGAAAAAACATCCTAGTCTTCTGGGAAGGATATTGTGGGAAGAATATAGTGGGAAGGTCTTTTCTCACTGATATTAGCACAAATGAACAAAGTGGCTTAGGCTAATCTTAGCAAACAGGAACAGTGAAATAGTGAAAAAAAAACAACCAAATGAGAGACTCTGTTTTTAGAAATCTTGAGTACCTAGGAGTGTTTACTAGCCAAGACTGTGCTAGCAATTTTAAAATACTCAGGCACTTCAATTTAATGCTTTGTATCATTAAACTGGAAGTACCCCTAGGAGAAGTCTGGTCTTTGCCCAGCTTTCTAAACTGTTCCTAGGCATGGTTTGGGTAACAGGATGGGTAAGGAACCTTTCCCAACAGGCAATTTAGGTCAGGCCACCCTGTTCAGGACAGCCTAGTCACATAGCTATGGGGGTGAGGGCTGCTGCATGCCAATTGCCTTTAGTGTCAGCAAACAGTCCTTGGTACATTTGATTTCTTAATATAGCCCAGCTAGCTGATGTGGAAACTTCCAGGTGCCTGATAATTTAGAAAGTTCGATTGCTTAAGTTGAATGTATGGATTGAGGGCCTAATTATAGACCTATTTTAAAAAATACATTGGCCTGAATAACTGAATGAGTACAGGGCAAAGAGTTCTTCCTTAATGCAGGAGGAAACTTGATGGCTAGGAGACATGCCAGGTGCCAGTGCCAGCTGGATCACTGCTTCTGAGCACTGTATTGGCATTCTCCTCCTCTGGCTGCTCAGTAAATGCCCAGAAATGCTCCTTCCATTGCCCATTTTTTATAATTTAGGCATACAAAAAGACTTCGGTTATTGTCATCAAATAGTTGTGAGTAAAACAGCAATAATAATGACTTGACTTGGTTTGCCTATATTCCTTTACCTTCTTTGCTATAGCAGTGCATCTTCCAACAGATTGTATCTAAAAACTAATTGATAAACCAACATTTTTCAGGCAGCAAATATGTGAAATATATCCCCATGTTAAATGCTCAAAGTTGAAAAAAAACCACACTGCACAGACACTTCGCTCTTTGAAGTGCACAGTTTCTTTTGCCTTCAATGAACCATGAAAATATCAAAGGGATAACTTACAATTCAATATTTTGATGTTCATCAGCCCTCAGATTGCTTTACTAGGAAAACAGTGGCATCAGTATTGTACAGCAATGCATTACACACTTCAACTTTCTTTTTTCTGTTGGTATGACTGTCTCAAATAATTAGTTCTGTTAAAGAACATAGAATCTTCAGTGGTCCTTGTGAGATGATAATCCTTTAAAAACCCAAAGTGGAAAACTTTTAGGGAAAGTGAAAAAAATCAGCCTATTTGATATGAAAATGACACTGGAATATATCCTTCCTTTTGAACCTATTTACTCTTTCAAGGTATTCTCGGCGAAGGGATGGAAAATTTAAAGGAAAATCATGTTCTATAAATCTACAAAAAATGAACTTCACTCAAATATAAATTGACTCAAATATAAATTGGCACTTAATTTTATAATATATTGAATTGTCTTTCTTACTAAAATGTTCCATCTATAAAAACAACAAAAAAACTACCTGATAAGAATCTTTTATATGAGAAAAGATTTAACAATTAATTTTTGGTACTGAAATTATCTGAAGAATAAATATAAACATTCCATCTTTGCCCCCAGGCCTTAATTTACTCTGATCCCAAATAATTCTCAGTTAATGCTTGCAATAATTCCAATTGCTTTCACTAACTAATATATATGTTTACAGGCTGATGGCTAATGTAACTTGTCACCTTACAATAATAAGTTTCTTCTTGTTGCTGTTGTTGATCTCAAATTCTTTTGTCCAAATCCAATAGCACTTCTTTTCCCCCACAATATATGTATCTAGTTTCACAACCAAATAATTAGCATATCCAAAAATATCTCTTCTGTAGTTGTGATATTCTGAGAATTTTATCTTCTTATTAAATCATTTTTTCAGTAGTCATTTTAATGAAGCTATTGAATATCCTGGAGTACTCCTAAACTGATATACTGAAGAGATTTCCTTCTTTATCTATGTAGTACATTTTTCAGCTTCCAGCACCTAATTTTATCATTCAAATATTTTGAGATTCCTAATTTTTCATCATAACTCAAGGCTATTTTACAGAATGTCACAATATGCCTTCCCCCGACACCAATTTTACAAAATCAATATATTTAACAGTATTTTTCATGTTTTTCCTGAGTAGCTGACAAATATAAAGCATGTGATCTCCAGTAGTAGTTTTATTTTAAATCTCCTATTGATGTTGCTTCTCATTTCCTTTGACTGTGGGATTGTGTAATGAAGATGACATTAATGATAGAGATGCCAAGATAGTCTTTCAAATTAATCTAACCAGACTTTCTCCAAAGTTGTTATGTCTAACTGTTCATCTGTTCCATTAAGATATCTTCCAGCTACTAAACCCAGCTTCTTAAGACTTTTTGTTATCTTTTGCATTTTATAATTAAGAAACTGATTTAACAGTGTGTCCTTTTGCTACTCCCAAGCAGTCTGATTTCCTCTTGTTCATTTAAAAAAATATTTCTGCCATATTTGTTTCCAGAAAAGACTGTTTGCTTATGAGAGAATTAAGAAGCTTACTCAAACATTGTCTCAAATTTTCTGTAGTTATATTCTTTGAAATAAAAAGATTTCCAGTTTCATTCTCCATCAAATCTCCCCCACTTCAGTGATACTATCCTCCATATTTCTTTCTGCCACATTCCATCTCCTTCAGAGCTATATAGCCAGGACTTCTACCACCAGCTCTTCACTGATTTGGAGCTCTGAAAAAGAGAAGGAAGCAGTTTACATAAGTAGGTTGAAGCCTATGGACAGAAATCAACTGCTGATTATCTTTATGAAAAAAAAAATAGGGGTATCAAATAAAGGTGGTAAAGGTGGTAAGGGTCAGATTAAAAAAAAAACAAAAACAAACAAACAAACAAACAGAAAAGGAAAGGAAACACTTCTTCACACAATGTAGAAGTTTTGGCCATGTGGCACTGGAATATTAAAATGTCATGAGACTTCAAAAAGCAATGAACAAATGTATTGAAGGAAATTCTTGGGGACTACTTTTACAAAGACAGTGCATACACTTTGCAAACTACAGGCTGGACAATTATTCTGTGATGTGTCACTATGTGCTTGTCTTGTTCTTACTCCCCTCTGAGTATCTGGCAGATTTTGGGAGCCAGACTGAGGTAGTCAAGTTCCATTATTAGTATTGTGAGACGCAAAAGCTAGGTGGCCGCTAGCTGACATCAAAACTTTTCAAAGTATCTTATGAAGTCATCATTTTGAATATGTAAAACATATCTAGGAATACTACATATCTGATAGAGAAGAAAAGACAATATGAGTATTGCAAGCTACAGGTATCCCTCAAATATTAAATGCTTGGGAGGTAGAGGCTATTAGGGTAGTGTAATTACTATCCACAGTTTTTACTTCTCATCAATACTTAATTTCAACCCAGTCAGATTCCAGGAAGGAATATTATAGAACTGAATGCAAGATTATTATACACCAAGTGGAAGGTGTTGCACCTGGATCAAGGCAACCCTTGGTGTCAGCACAGGCTGGGATGAAGAGATGGAGAGCAGCCCTGCCCAGAAGAGCTTTGGGGTGCTGGTGGGTGAGAGGCTGGACATGACCCAGCCATGGGCACTCCCAGCCCAGAGAGACAAACGTGTCCTGGGCTGCATCCAGAGCCCATGGGCAGCAGGGTCAGGGAGGGGATTCTGCCCCTCTGCTCTGCCCTGCTGAGACCCCAATGCAGGGCTGCATTCAGCCCTGGGGTCCCAGCACAGGAAGGACAGGGACCTGTGGGAGTGAGTCCAGAGGAGAGACACCAAGGTGATCAGAGGGATGGAGCAGCTCTCCTTTGAGAAAAGGCTGAGAGAATTGGGATAGTTCAACCTGGATAAGTCTCTGGGGATCCCTTATGGCAGCCTTTCAGTGCCTAAAGAGGACCTAAGAGAAGGCTGGAGAGGGTCTCCTTATAAGGACATGCAGTGACAGGACAAGGGAGAATGGTTTAAAAATAAAAAAAAGGAAGGTTTATGTTAGGTATTTGGAAGAAATGGCTTACTATGAGGGTGGAGAGACACTGCAACATGTGCAGAGAACCTGTGGGCTCAGAATCCATCTGTGGAAGTGTTCATAGCCAGGTTGAATAGAGTTCTGAGCATTTTGGTTAGTGAAAGGTGTGCATGCCCAGGGCAAGTGGGCTGGAAATATGTTATCTTTAAGGTCCCTTCAACCAAAACCATTCTGTGTTTTTATGACATTTTATTAGTAAAAAAAAAAAATCCAGGAAAAAAACCTATTTTCCAACAGTTCAGATAATGGCTAGGAAAGAGACTTTGACAGCTCAAGTCCTGGCTGTTCTCAATATTCTTGATCTCTTGCTCTGCCTTCTCTAGAGTTTACTGATTGTTTAATTTAAAAATATGTGCGGAAATAGTGTTAAGATTTTCATGACAGTCCATCCAAGAATAGAAATGAGACCTGTAGAAGAGGACTTAATTTAATGGATAACTGCTTGATCTGTGATAAAGGCAGGGATAACTTCTTTTTTTTCTTTTTTTTTAAGGATATTCTTTCTCTGTACACACTTTTCGTCCTTTATCTAACAGCTGCATAATGTAAAAATCCCAATTATTTTTCTTGGCATTTTTCTTACAGTAATTGCACATTGTTAATGGATATAGTTGCAGATCTATACAGTATTTTACTTGTCTGCTGTGTCTTTGTTGTCAGCATGTTTCTGTTTCACTTACTAATGATTTGTTTCTGTGAAAATTTAAACCAGTCTTTCTGTTTTTAAACTCTGAGAACCTTAAAAAATATTTCAGAACTATAAGGTTATCAATCAAAATAAACTAATTGCTGCTGTGAATATCTTCATTTCTTATGAAGCTGCTATGTGGGTTTATTGAGCAGAGTGGGGAGAAGGAAAATAATCAGATATAAAAAATACAAAAGGTTGGTTTGGTTGCTTTAACTTTCAATGGCTATTTCAAAGGTCCTCTGGTTTCTGAGGTAGATGATTTCAGACAACTCAGAATGCTGAGCTATTTCCTAGGCTCAGCCAGCCCTATAAGGATCTCTTGATTATCCCAGGGAATTTCAGATGAGCCTCACCTAGAACCTCAGACTATGGGAAAAGGGTGGGAGTGCTTGTTTGCTTGTTTGCCTGTTTTTAATCTAGCATTTCCAGTTGATTTGGTAACTTGTGTAGCACAACTAAGCAAAGGGAGACAATGAAAGGAAATAATTGCAGTCATCCAGCCTTACTTTCCCAGGAACTGGGGCAAATCTAATCACTGCCCAAAGTTATTTCATGGCTATGCTTTTTGAAAATCCAGCAGTCCGTGTTCTGTTCCATGGGAAAGCAAATCTATTCCAGAAAATAATATTCTTTAATAAAGGGTTTTGGAGCAATATAGCATTTGGATGACACCTGAGTTTATTCAGTTGGGATTTATGAATTCTGGTTTTAAAGCTACTTCCTTACTTTGAGCATATGAAAACAGTTAAGGACATGCAAAGTATCTGGCCCTCATAGTTCAAAGATGTTTAGCTTAGCCTTGCTTATTTAAACATAGGAAGTTCTACTATTGTGGTACTGTTAGTGCAAAAAGCAGTTATTATTTTATTCTAGACTTATTTTTAAATAAATTATAATGACTCACTGAATCAATTATTCATACTTTGCTGAAGTGACAAGAAGTTATTGTACTAATATACAGGAAAATATAAAATTGTATTTGTTCCTTAGATTTGGACACAACGACATTTTTTAAAAAATCAAATACTAATGTGTACTTTGGCACAACATCTTCAGCACTTGTGCCTCACTCTGATAAAGTGCAGAGCGAGACCTTTCATGCAGCCTCTATATGGAAAAGGACACTGCTTCAGGGTAATGCCAGACAATGTAGTAGCTCTCTGAGGTAGCCAGGGAAAACATAGTTTCCCTTACAGTTAGCTGCTCGAGTAACCTTGTTTTTTATCATCTTTCCTTTATTTGTAACCAGTTTTGCTCTCATTTGGGTGAATGAGTGTTTTTGCAGGAAATCTGCTTTTGTTCCATAGAAATTTACAGGAAGGAAGCCATCCTTCAGGAAGAGTTCATTCTTGTGCATTTATGAATTTTCTATTGCAAGGTTTACAGCAGCAGCAATTTCACTACATCTACCTGCAATTTGGAAATAATCTGAAACTCTCTTTGCTGTCAACTACATGTGTTTATTATGTCTTTAAATCATGATAGACATTTAAGATCCTCCTGTGGCCTTTGTAAACTAACTCTATATGTTTTCATAAAACACCAAACAACTTAAATTTGTCTTTTTGAATCCATTGCCACCCTTTTGAGAAGATGACCAGTGCTGACGGGACTGCACATTAGATGCTGCTCTCATAATGGGAAATCAGTTAGCTTGTATCATTGACTATATGTTGCTATAAAAGATAATTAGATCACACCTTGAAGTAAAAAGAAGAAGAAGTTGCAGCATATTTTAGCATCTACAAGAGATATTGAATCATAAAGATAATACTCAAAAGTCACAAGCAATCATTACAGTCATTCTTGCACACTTCATTTTTTGAGAAGACCAGAGTTGTTTAAGATCTGCACTTTTCCTGGTTATTGTGGACATAAATATGTCACAGTTTGGAGGCAGGTACTCCAAATCTTGAACTCTGCATGGCATTCAATACAAAGTCAACATAGCATTATTTATTATTCTGAAGAAGCAAGTTGGAGCACTTGTCTATGAATATTCCAGCTGTGGTGTACACAGTGCACACATTTAAGACACATTCTAGTTAGCAGTGTCCATGGGGACTGTGTTGGTGTCCTAAGTATTGACAGACTTCTGTACTGAAAATGCGAAGAATGAAAGAAGCCTAATCACCACACAGTAGATTGGTTTTTTCCCTACTCATGCTGTTGGGAAGTAAGCCAGTCACTAACTGCTGGGGCCATCCATGGACTGACTCATTGCCATTTTTACCGTAGTCATTTGTTTCTGTACAGACAGTATTTTTTTCCTGATAGAGGTATTTGATCTAAGTTTTTCAGATTTATGAGCTCTTATAGCCAGGCTGTGAGATGATGATCACATAAACAAATTCTAATGGAGATTACAAATAGAGGTACTAAATATAATTATGTGCTTTTAGTGGCAACAGAACTACTAGTGAAATGAATTAGTAACTTGATCTATTTGATATATTAATTTGCCAGCCTGATTTGGACAAAATAGCCTCTTTATCTTGGAAACCAGAGGATACTGGCACTGATTTCCTGAATTGTTTCACTATTAGTCTCTCTGACATATGAATCACTATACTTCTCAGTAACACATGTCAGGTATAATGTTTAGAAACAGCAGAGTAACAAGTTATAGCAAAGATCCATACTGCTTTGTCCTTTGTTAAATCTGAACTGTGTACTCTGGTGACAAGCAGCCTCCTCAGAACTAGCAGAGGTTAATTATGTGACTTAGATTATGTAATTTAGACCCCTAAACTCCCACGAAGAAAAAATTCCTATTTAAGCAGTACCCTTCTTTCTGGGTGGGGGGGGGAAGAAAAAAGTCTGAAAAGCTGTACTTTTTCCCCTCTTAGCTCTCGTCTTACAGACATCTGGTTCAGATGGAATTAAGGGTCTTCTAGTTCATTCCGACATCTGGTGCTAAAAATATTCATGTCTTGGTATGATTCCAATTTTTTTTGTGTCCATTGGCTTCTTTTGCTAAAAAATATATGAGGAGTTTATATGAGAGGAACTTTCCTCCATCCGAGTGTTTGCTCAGAGTTATGACTGTATATCCAAAAACTGCTGATGAAGGAAGAAAATTGAGGTTGTGTAAAAGCATTATAACTAGCCTGAGTCAGACAGAAAAAAGTCCCACAAATAATTAGACCAACATCCTCTCCACGATACCAATCCACAATTACACATTCGACTGTGATTTTCCTCAGCGTTTCATTAATCCTTGTCTAAAGTCAGTAGAGAAGCCCTTCTTAGAGCCAACCTAGAGAACAGGATTAATGTTTCACAGTTGAAACAGATTCTCCATCCTGGGAGATATCCAAAATTTGACTGGGCAAGACCTGAGCAGCCTGACCTTACTGGGCCTGCTTTGTGCAGAATTGGCCTAGCTGACATTCGCGTGCCTCGTATAAGCTGTGACTGTGACTCCTGTGACTCTGATTGTTGTCTTTAGCTTCCACAAATTGACTGGTAGCACCTGGCATCTCCTCAGTCGTACAATGAGAATGTCAAAGCACACAGTCAGTATCTTTTTGAAGGCACACAGGATATAGCTAGATGCCTATATATGAGCCTGACACCCCACCTCCCACTACAGTCCGTGGAAATCAAATCAATAGTGTTGGTAGCTATATCAAGTTTTAAGAATCTAGGCCCACAAACTAGGTCCTCCACAAACTTAGTACTGAAATGTTGCTACTAAAATACAGCTTAGGTAACCCCTGCCAATTTGGTGCAATACAACTGATGCAGTTTATGTAGGTCACTTACATTTTATGCAGAACTGGGAATTTACTGCTAGTCTAATTCATGTCTTGATAGTGTAATCAAAGCATTTTTATTAGTCTGAACATAATGATACTATCAATTTTAATTCCAACTATCCAAACATTATGGCTCCTCCCTATAATCACAGGGTGAAAATCAAAAGACTCAAACTTTATAGTAATTGTCCCTTTCTCTGGTATTATGCTCACCCTTCCAGTGTTACGCTGGTGACACAGAGATCCTGTCCTAAGGTTGATGGCTTCTGTCTAGGGCGTCTGGGTGTGTCATGGCAAGATATCCATGGAAGAGGTGTGATGTGGAGGGTTTCTTACTTCTCTTTACTGGAAATATGTTGGCATTGATTTCCTCCTCCTCCTCACTTTTGGGTCTTCTTAGTGTCATTATCATGCATTTCCTAAGACAATTTGCTTGCTCCTTACTCATTGGTTCATAATTCCATATTACAGCAAAAACACAGCATGTTTTAACATAGATACCTTTTTTTTTCCTCTTTTTGTTACCCCTAAATTGTTTTACCCATCTGCCAAGGTAGTATTCCTTTGGCAGCCAGTAACTGGCTGCTCCCAGTTGTTTAAAGTTGCTTCTGTTATCAACCTGGGTCTCCACTGTTAAAGCTCCAGTTATCATCTGATGCCTGTACATCTCTACCTTGTATTTTTATTGTAACATCATCACAGATCACTAGAGAAAGAAAAATTACATGCTGCATTTAGTACTTATAAAAATATATATTGCAATAAGCCTTTTACCATTCAGCTGTGCAATGCTAAGCAAAGGCTGGAACAAATCAGGTAACTGTCAGCTGGTTATCAGACAAAAGCTGTTACAGCTAAACAAACTAACCTCAACCTTCAGGCAGGTCAAGGCAAGCCCACCTTGAATTCTGATATGTCTTGATAATTGTGTTAAAACTTACAACACACAGTGCCTGCAGCCTGCTACACATATTGGTACTGTATGTGCTGCGCTCTAAGGCTGAAAAATCTGGACAGATATCTCAGCTCACTTTGTGGCAGATGTCTCCATTTGAGGCACCCAGTCCTGCCTACAATGTCCTGAAAAAGTTTTGAATCCTGGTGATGCATTCCTTGATCTTCAAGGAGAGTGAATTATTAATGTTTACTTTACCTAGTTCTGATAGTGCTAAGATAAAATGATGTTTCTAAAAGTCATCCTGAAAGGCACATGCTTAGCAAAACTGTTTTGATATGCAAACACCATGGTTCTTATCTCAGACGCTTTACCTTAGCAAGAGCTCATACATCAGAACAACTGGTATATTCCACACTTGGAACCAAGTTGTCTGTACTCATAAGTCTGATGTCCCAATGAGCCAAACAAGTGCCACACTCCCTTCATAACTGGAACATGTGTCAGTGAAAGTGGTTGAGACCATACTTCCTGCCAAGTGAACATTTGTATGCTGAGTTAAACAACATTCTATGTTACTTGTTGACGCCTGAGTTGAAGTCCTGTTCCTGTAGCACTTCCTGAGTTCTAACTACAGCTGCTACATGCAGATTCACTTCTACTGGGATTCTGGCACAATTCCAATTGGAAATACCAGAAAAAGATGCTGTGAAACACTTTGGGTCCCATTCAGCTCACAAGTCCTTGCTTTGTTTCTATTGAAACATGGTATATTAAATATCAAAGGCTAGGGAATTTGGTATAATGCATGCCTGAGTATGTCCCTCAAATGGAGTTGGGATATGGTCAAGGGAAACTGGACCTAGGAAAGCAAACTTAGATCTCTAAGCATCAGGAGTAAAGGACTAGTTCTTGGTTCTAGTAAAGGACTTCTTAGCTCTTCTTAGTCAAACTCTCTCAAAGAATCAGCTAGCATCTTAGGCAATATGGTTTCTCCCATTTGTTGGTTTCCAAAGGTTTTTTGCAAATTATTTTTCACCTGTTTCTCCTTGTCTGGTGCTTACTCTGCTTTCTGAGACTCAATATTGTCTGGAGACTTTACAGAGGCTTCTGTTTTCAGTTCCTACCATCTCAATAGCAGTATTGTCAGCACCTGACTCAGCACTTCTGGAAGACCTCACTGAAGAGCTTTCTAAATTACATGGAAATAAGCTCAATGAATTGTTACTCAGTATACTTACAGAATTACTCGTGTGAACATGACATGGTCCTGATCTCCAGTTACTCATTCTCTTCTCTGACATGTGTACTTGGTTTGTGTGGGTGGGGTTTTTTTGTTTTGTTTTGTTTGTTTGTCTGTTTGTTCGTTTTTGGTTTGTCCACATTGCAGAACTAGCATGTTGGTTGATGCCCACAAGGATTTCATCTCCAAGAAAATATGACTGGCATGTGAACACATTTCCAGAAGCAAAATAGGAGACTTATCTCCTATTCAAATTCCTGGATATCCTTTCCCTCTTTCATCTTTCCTCCCTTACTTTGTGGTGAGAAAAATTAGCTCTTAAATGTCCTTCCCCTCTACTTTCCAGGTAGAAAAGGCTAATCAAACGAGATATCCAAATACAATAAAATAAAAGAAAATAAAAGAAAATAAAATGAAATAAAATAGCTCCAACACTGACATAAAGTACCTTCTGCTATTTTGTTGAGAAACATACCCTTATTAAAGATACATTCTGCATTCCCTGTGGGTCACCTGGTATTTCCCTCCTCTCATGCATTTCTTTTTTACATCTGAATTAATTTACAAGCTCCTTGTTCATCCATGCTCTCTGCTGCCTTTGTTTGATCTCTGACTTGGGATGGAGCTTTCTTAAGCTTGAAGGAGGTGATACTGAAATATAAACTAGCTCTCCTGGAACCTTCTTCTATCTAGGGTCAAGGGTCATATCCTATGGAATTATTCCAAAAAGTTCTCTGAATAAGTTGAGTTCTGAGCTTCCAAAATACAGGCTTGTGGTCCTGACCTTTCCCCTGCTTGCTCCTTTCTGGATATTCTTCACCCTGTATCCTTCTGGATTCTGTTCAAATGTTCCTCCAGTGTTCAAATGGCCACTGCAGCCCAGGCTGCTCCAGCTTTCATATCCTTGACCAATTATTCCTTGTTTGTCACTATCAAGTCCAGGAAAGCACCTTTCACTGTTGGCACCTTGAGGGGGCTGAGAGAGTTGGGTATGGAGAAGAGAGGCTGTGGGGAATTCCATCCATATGTATAAATACCTGCAGGGAAGGAATGAAGAAAAGGTGGCCACACATTTTTCAGTGGTGCCCAGTGACAAGACCAGGACCATGTATCTTAGAATGAGCTGAATTGCATCATGAAAGTGCCTTTTTTTCTCCACTCACTCTAAAAAATACCCAGATATCTGGATCCAGTGCAGACATCAGTGACAAAAACATCTAAATTTAGGTGAGCTAACTGCTCCATAGTAGAATAAATCTGAGCAACACAGCTGACCAATATTTCAAGATAAGTGTTCCTCCTTTCAAATAGCTGAACTCACATAAGTATGTGCAGGATCAAGCCCTTACTTCTTGGTTTAGAGCCCTTCTGCATATTATCAGTAGCATTTAAGACTTTCAAGAACAGGGCTGCTTTCTTTGCCTCCAAACTGACAGGAATGCTGAAATATCATGATTGAAGCTACTTACATATACCACACAATGGAACAAAAGCTAGCTTCAGTGGAAATCTCCACTGAAGATTGTTTCTCAACATTTATTTTTCCTTTCTACCACTGCAGCCCTGGGTTAGATCAGATGTTGATGGACACTTCCACTCAGATTCACCAAATGAGGCTTTTTTTCCAGAGAGCTACATATTTTTCAACACAAGAGTATGCAAAAGACCTGAGTAACTTTTATGTGTTTGCATATTGCTAGTTCCTGAGCAGTGATTGGATAAACTCTAGGCAACTGACTCTATCTGAAGTAGCAGAGGGGATCCTGACAATGGGACATGATGTTGTTTGACTGTTAGCATGCTGGACCAGTGAAAAAGAACACTTTTCTCCATGTTTAAGAAATTATCTGTTGAGGTAAGTTGTCATATTCACTATCATATGCTACTTAAGCTCATGTGGTTAGCTAATAGGTAAAATCTATGTACATCAGAAATCCTCTGAAAGTCTTTTGAAGACTCCTTTGAACCAAGAAACAGAATGCTTACTCAACAGGAAACTCGAGGCATGGGGCCTTAGCCAGAATTTAGGCTGAGTTAGCACTGCAGTTGGCTAGGTCTGGTTGATGATCTGGTGGTTAACAACATTTCTGTTATATTCTGCTCTATTTCTGTTTGTGTTCTGCCTTATGTTCAAAGGTGACTAAGCTGGCATTACAAGCAGCCACTTTAGCAGCTCAACAGCTCTGTAACCACTGTGTGGTTTTTAATGCAATTGCATTACAAACACAGAATAACAGGGGGGTTCTTAATAGAGGAGATTTATAATTTATGCAGAGCTTTATTTTGTGTAGAAGAAAATCAATTTGGGCATAAAGCCTGCTCAAGAGCTGTATATATACACAATGATGAAGAGACTGAAAGTTGTTTAGAAAAACCCACTTACAGTACTGTGCAGGGCAGTGTTACAGCACATCTGATTTGAATCATCAGTATTATTTGGATAACTGAAGGGATAATTTTCATTTTATAGCTCTTTCAAACAGATTTTATATTATGTTATAAGAGTTAGGAGAATGCGAACACTTCAGGCTTACTGATCTAGCAGTAAATTATTGTGAATATATATCCAGCTTCTTTCTGTTCCTTTAGGACAGAGCCTATGCTTTGCAGCTAATACTTACAACAACGTTGGCACTACAAGAGCATGGAGTTGCTTGTGTATCTATTGCTTGGTCTTTCCTCTTCTAGTTATATTAGAAAATTATTTTCAGATAACATCAAGGCCTTAACTAATTAGATTTTGTTTTGCATACAGCCAATTTATTATCAAAGTAGCTTTCAGATAAATGGATCAACAAATATTGGAATAATCTTTTTCCTAAGGAATACATACTAAAACTGTTTTCTACTTAATCATGCCTTATAGGTATTACAAAAATTACAAGTATTGCCAAGATCAGAATAGAAATATTTTCTATAATTTCCTTCATTTTTTTCCCCCAACAGATTTCAAGGGTTTGGGGATTATTTTGTTGTTCATTGTTTTCCAGCTGGAGGTATTTTCTCACATCTTTCCCACATTCCTTCACAGTTTGATGTATATTTACGTTCTTTATTCTGTATTTCAAATTTACTGTAATAGGTTTTATTGACTCTGACTGACTTCTGCACATTCTATTCAACCTTGCTTGATAAATGCTTGATAAATGAAAACTTCAAAGCCACCGGGGAATTTTTGTTTGTTAAACATTGTGTATTTACATAACAGCACGTGCTGGCAACTGTCAACAACATGTTTTTAACATCAGATCTGTCATCAGCTGAAAACATCAGCTGAAAACACACTGAAAAGCTAGGCAATATTAATTTTAGAAGATTCTAGTTACTTCTCAGCTTTTGACATTTGTGATGTGTTTATGTAGTGTCCACCATCAGTGTTCATAACACACAAATATTTAAATTACTGTATTTTATTACAAGGGATTTTTTTAAGAAATAGTCATAAATTCACACATTTTTAAGAGAGAATCTAATTTTAAAGTGAACAACTTCAAACTGCCACTCACGTGTCTGCTCTTGTGATTCTTCTGCTTTAAACTGGCTTCTCTGAAGTACATGAGCCTCTCCAAAGAGATTGGACTTGGCAGATCCTTTTTGCTCAGTGTTAGACTCTCCTCTGTCACCTGTGAAACACCAGCAGCCTTTGCATTCATTCCTCATTCTCAATGTGTCACATTATATGGAAATACGACTTTTAAGGAGAATCTACTCTGAGAGACAAGCACACACTGCCTCAGCCTTTATTTATGGACTCTCTACCATTTGCTCTAGACTCATAGCTTACTGCACAGAACTGACTAAGCAGTCATCTTGCAGTGGCAGCTCATTATGCTCTTTTTTTCTCCTTGCAAAACCATTGAGCTGTACTGAAGAAGCTGTATTGCTGCTAATGTGAGCATTGGCTCCCTGAACTTGTCTGAAGCCTTTTTAAAAGATGATGTTCCTTCACTTCAGTGGTGTCCTGCTTTAGCTGTGCATCTATTCAGCAAAGGTAATTAACACAGGTTGTAAGGGAGACAACAGAGACGTAGGGATCTAACCATGCTACCAGCTAAGACAAAGTGCAGCTGAGCAAGGCACAGCTGTGAGGAGTTTCTCAGCATATATCTGGCCTAGTTCAGAACAGTCTCCGTAACTTAGCAGGAAACTGCTGCAGCAATAAAGAGATACAAGCAGACTGCAAAATCTGTCCTAGACCAAGGCAAATATTTGAGATATTTCCCAGCCTGAGCTCTGTGTTGCAGAAATTACTTTTCAACCTGATTCAGACACATATCCAAAGGCCAGGTTTGCAAGACTGTACACATGTATATACACACTAAACACCAATGATGACAATTTAGTTGAAAATTCAGCTACAAAATCTAAAAGTAGGCCCACAGTGTTCCCGCTAATGATGGCTACGGCACTGCCTATGTTGCCTAAAAAAGGAGAAGAAAAGATGAAGAAAACCAAGCCGAAGTCCTGCTGTTTCTAAGAAATTCAGTCCCAGTGGTTTGTTTAAGCCAATTTCCTGCTTAAAGGAACTATCTAAGCCCATACAGAGATAGCAAATTTTATACAGTTTACATAAGCAGGAACACAGAATTAAAACCAAATAGTTTATAAAAGGAGTTTGAAAATACAGACAAAAATAAATATAGTCAGTATATTCACAGCCTGCTTTAGGATTGGTCCATGAGTAAATTAAGTACATTAATTTCATTAGATTTACATTTGGAAAAAAACCCTATTTATTTCTCATTGACATTATCTGTATTAGACATTTAAAAACACATGCTAAAGATGTAAAACGAAGCTATAAAACCTGAAATTTTAGTTTGTTTCCCAGGTTTTGGATAGGCATGTACAGCTTTTATTTTTAAATTCTTTATATGGTTCAGCAAGTAAAATATTATAGTAACTGCTGTATTTACTTAAAATAGTACAAAATTTGGTAAAATAAATGTAATATAAATATTTGTATTTTAACCAATATAAGTATTTGATTTATGTATCTTTATTAAGAAAAAAATTAACTTAGTTCTGAAATCTACCTACTGTGTAAGTTCCATAAGAAACCTTAAAAATTTGAATAAGCTTATACAGGTGAAGAAATGTAAAGATAAATATTGTGCTTTCTTATTTGCTGGCCATTGATTGATTAATGAATGAAAAACAAGATTAAAATTGCTAACAGTCCTGTACTGCTTGCCTTTGTGCAATTAAGTTCAGACTTGTCTGAATTCAGATGCCATCCTTCAAGACAACTTTTCACAGAACTGGGCTTGCAAGAGCTGCTGTTACCAAGAAGAATCTTTTCTTGGCTCATTTTCATGGTGGAACAAAGTTTAAACTGTTGTAAGTTCACTAACAGCAGTTAAGTTTCTTTTCCCCTAAAAAAGTCTGAAGCAAATTTTAAATGTAAATTTGAAACTAGTTTGATTACATGCTATTTAGAGCACTATTTCTGTTTCTTTACAGTTGTTAGAAAAAAACAATCTACAGGGTCCAGAAAACAGTCCTAACCATTAGTGTTGTTGTAGGCCCTTAAGGTTCAAGAAGGTCAAAATAAAAAAGCAAACCTTAAAACCAGCATTCAAGTGTTTCAGTCAACAGGACAAGTCCTAGCACTTCTGAAAGACACATTTCCTACATTCAATATATATTCTGTACAAGAGAGTAGAGGAGAAATATGGACTCACGAGAGAGAGTCCAGCAAAGAGCCACCAGGGTGAGGAAGGGACTGGGACATCTTTCCTATGAAGAAGGTCTTTGAGATCTGGGGCTTTTCCACCTGGAGCAGAAATAGCTCAGAGGGGATCCCACCAATGCATGTAAATACCTGAGGGAAGGTGGGTAGCGGATGGAGCCAGGCTTATCTCTGCAGTGCTCAGTGACAAAACCACGACAATGGGCCCACACAGAAACACTGGAGTCTCCCTTTGAACATCAGGAAATTTTTTATTTAATGTGAGAGTGACCAAGCAGTGACTTAAGTTGCCCTAAGAAATTGTGAAGAATTCATTCTCGGAGATATTCAAAAACTCTCTGGTCCTGGACAGCCTGCTCTCTGTATACCTGCTTGAGCAGAGGGGTGGCCAGGTGGCTTCCAGAGGTCCCTTCCAACCTCAAATATTCCATGGTTCTGTGATTTTAAGGAACCTTAGTGCTTGCCAATTATTTTGCATTATAGATTAACATTATGCCATGGTCAAAACTGTCTGGAATCAGACAGTTAAATTAAAATATACAGATTACACTATTTTGAAAATACAAAGACCTGAAAGAAATGCATGATCTACCTTTGTTGTATTTTGAAGTTCCAGAAAAAGGAAGAATTAAAGAATCAAAAGAAGGGCATATTTAAAGCCTAAACTAGTCACATGGCCTGCTTCGGTATGAGTCCCATAACTACACTTATATTCCTAAGTAAAAGAAGATTGGTCTCTGTACATAAGCTAGACCATCCATCCAAAATTTGTCCCTAAATATGAAACTCCCTCTACACACACAACTGTATTATCTCTACTGAATCTGCTCCTGCCTCTACTGACTCTTTTCCCAAGCACTATGAAATATTTTCCAATTTTCCTATTAAATATTATTATTATTATTTATTAATTACTTATTAAATATTACTAAATATTATTACTGGTTCTTGCCTATTATCCTTTCTTCCCTTAAAAGACATTAATTGCATGAGTTCAAAACTGAAGGTTATATCTTAATAAATGCTTACTCAATTGTATCCCAATATTTGCAGTCTCAAATTCCATTTGGAATCACTTAACTAGTTGGATTTTCTAGGAGAGTGTATTGCAGAGCAGAGACACAACACTTGAAAAGCCATGGAGATCAGGTGACAACTTCCTGAGCTGAGATGTCACATGCAACACTTCAGAAAAAGTTTACTTTGCAGATAATTGTTGCTAATGATACAGAAGATGTTAAACTGCACAAATGTCCAATTTCCATGTCCCGTGAAATCTGGAAAATAATGAAGAAGCTTTGGTAACTGAAACACACTGCAATACTCGACAAACTTCCTTAAACTCAAGATAACCTTTACTAATACTTTTTTACTTTTAAGACAGAATAATTCAACACTCATTATGTATAATGAGGAAAAAGGAGAAAACCTCGTTAGCACAATAATATTAATCCATTTCTAATCTATATTTCTCTGCCAACTTTTCTTCCTAACTGCCGGGGCTTTTGATGTGCAACAGAGTTGTATAAGAAACAAAACATGCAACAAACAGAATAGGCCCGAACTTTCCAAACATGTTTTCCTTTTCACTCGGATAGCTTTAGTAACTGCTGCATTAGCAGGTATGGGTTGCAAGCAAGGTCCTAGGCTTCCACCTCCTCCTCCCTTATAATCCTGCTTATCTTCACTCCCACCCCCATCTAGAAACGTAGCTCCAATAAAGGAGCTCTCTCCACTTCCCTGCCCTCCCACGCTCACTTCAGCCCGCTGCCGCAAGCCCTCACGCAGCTCAGCAGTGGTGAGTGCCTGCACAGAACACTTACCCTGCTGCTCAGGTCAGCAGGCTGCCACGGAATGAGCCGGTGATCTGAGCTGCAGGATACAGCTCTGCGTGCCGGCCATCACTGATAGCGAGGAGCCACTTTGGTGAGAGCATTTGCCTTGCAGATCAGCTACAGAGCAGTGCAGGCGAACACTCCTCTCCTCTGCAGCCAAGAGATGCATCTGTGGCTGTCTGAAATTGTTGCGTGTCACAGCTACACATCTGGCAGCTCGGGAACCTAGAAATGAGTCAGCCTCATTCGATACACCTTTATGGGTGCAGTTTTTAACTGGTTTTACTGCAGAGGTCATAAACCTCTGAACATGTAGTTTTAGGAGGAAGAGAGAAGATGAAAATCACAGCATTTCCTTGCCACAGAAGAGTGCTTTGCCGTCACAGGAACAGCAGGTAAAGGGGCTCAGGATTCTTGATCGCGATAGGTAGATGTCTATTCAAAATCGCTCTCCGGGTCTCCAAGATGTCTTCTGTGCCATATTGTACTTCTTCTCGCCCCATGGCGATCAATAGCGATAAATATCTAGGCAAGGCCTGGAACGCAACAGCCTCTCAGAACCCTGCTGCCGAGCGAGGAGCAGGGAAAGGCGCAGCCCCGCTCCCGGCACGCCGCTCCCGAGGCAGCGGGCGGGGGCGGAGCGCGCCCCGGGCAGAGCCAACGCGCTCCGGCGGGGCGGGGCCTGGGCCGGCT
>VXBR01010299.1:63744-80367 GCA_013400215.1 Cisticola juncidis | reverse complement strand
TCTTCCCGGGCGCCTCCCTCTCCACCGGGAGCGGGGGAGGCTCCCGGGGGAGCGCGGCCGAGGAGACCCAGGCGGCCGCGCCAGTGCGGAGCAGCGGGGGGAGGAAGAGCAGCGGTCCTTGTCTGTGCTGAGTACGTGCCGCGGAGCGAACCTCTGAAACCTTGTGATTTCTAAAAGCCCGTAGCTGTCTGGCACGGGGATAGAGTGCAAGGCCTGTGTGAAGATTAGAGGGAGGGAGGGAGGGAAGTGTGAAATGCGCGGAGGAGACTGACCTTCAGTGTGTGTGTGTGTGTGTGTGTATGCACATGCACAAGCACACTCTTCTCAAGAACGGTCTGGAGCTTTGAGGGTCACTGACACCAATTTTTCTTTCGTTCCTGAACTTAACCACAGAAGTAATCACTTAGAATACAAAGATTTTCATCTTGCCCGGATTGATTGTCCTGTTTGTTTCTCGCAGTCATGATTTTAATGTCAGTTACATAAACCTTGCAGTCATTAGTGTAAGGACAATTATACTCAAAATACATAAGCTCTTCTGATTAGTGGGTGTAAAATTGACTTTGGTGCAGTCAGTCTCCTCAAAAGTTTAAATTTTATCCTTAAGTTCCTTCTATTTATAGGTTTGATATGAATGTAAAGATAAGGAAATATGAAATCTTTGTTACTCTCTGTGATTCAAATTTCTACTGTAATCTTCTAGCTAAATCCAGAATTATTTATCTTAGCGTTTGTGTTTTACACCATGAGCAGTGAAAACAATGTCCACATCTGCGCATATGTAAATGCTGGTATTTATGTTCAGATTGTTCCTAGGTTATGATTTAAGAAAAAAATAATAGGTAATGCTTTTATTATATTTGGAATATTTATTTTGATAGTCCTAGAGCACTGTAAATTTCAGTATGCCTTTGAACTCTCGGGTACAGGGATTATCATGGAGGTGATGAACACACCCCGCACCCTGTGACGTTTGCCTTTAGGATGGCAGTTGGTCACCAACTGCTTCATGGCTCAGAGCTTTCTAGCACTCTTCTTTTCTGGCGCCGTGCTTCCATGACTTGAGATCAGTAGAAGTCCTAAAGTCGTTCCTTCTTCTCTGCAACAGAGGAGGAAAATGCTGGCAGAGCATTTTCTTGAGAGCCAACAAACACTATCTTCCTCAAGGCCTGAGGTAAACTGGGCATGTTTTAAAAGGCCTTGAAAGCATATGTTATTAGAGGCTAGACAGGTTGAAGGGAAACTTCAGTTACTCGAAGGAGTACAAAAAAACCCTAAACACATGAAGAAATAATTCATCTCTGTAATATTTTTATCTTTTGCTTGTTAGGAACTTCCAGTGATGGTGCTGATGCCCAGCTTTGGGTAAACACACTTTGGTATGGCCTTCCAAAAGGGCTTATCTTAATGTTTGACTGCATGAGTTGGCCTCCTCAGTTTGCTGTGTGTATTAAATGTGTAAATCATTTGTTGTAAATCAGTCTGCTGTCCTCCAAAGTTTAAAATACAGCCGTACTGATTACTGCCCCATAGGAAAGAGTATATTGTTTTTGTTTCTTTGTTCTGTCTGACTGATGAAGACTGAGATTTTTGTAATGTTGTTTACTTACTGTTTTGGGTCAGAGAAAGGAAGGAACAAGGCAATTGCAGATATACTTAATTAGCAGCTGATTATTCAAGCATGTGATCTTAAGTGTTCTGATGTATTTGCTTACATAATGGTTGTGATAGGTACTGAGCAATAGATCATTGCAGATTTTATGGTTGTGTCCTAGTTTTTAAAGAAAAAATGTAGGAAAAAAAGATGACAATGTGGCTAATACCATATTTTATGAATGTTTTATGAATTTAGTTTTATGAAATCTGACCTTTTTGCTTTGTTTTTTCTTTTTCCTTTCTCCCGTGATTAATAATAAATACTTTTTGGCCCTGCTTGTACCCATTCTGCCTTTACTTCTAGCTGATCTGTTTGACTCTATTCATGACAAGTGCTCTTCTAAATAGAAAGATTTCTAGGTGTATATTATTATCAAAATAATTACTGACTTGTATTTCTGTTCCTGGTGGTAGCACTTCAGTGAAGTTGAAGGAGCGCTCTTTGTCTTTTTATTTGTGGTTTATTCAAGTAAGTTAAACTAAAAGACTTTATACTGGCAGGCAATTTAGTTTTGAGTTTTAGCACAAAAAGCCACTTCTATGACTTCTTATGAAACAGAAAATGTCTCATCATAAACCCTCAGCTTTTCTTATTTTTATCTCTGTTGGAAATAGCTCTAAAGCTGCATTCTGTACCATGTTTTTCTTTGTGTGCCTGCATTTTATTTACAAAGCAGTTTAAAAGTGTTCAAACTGGGCAGCTGTTAAAAGCTGGTACTTTGAATTGCAGCAAAGTAAGTGTTGTGAGCAAAGAGCAGGCAGTACGTCAGCATTACGTAACTATCTGCCGCGGGCATGTGTGATTTGTATTGCTTTCTGGCACCCCTGTTTTGTCTCTCTTCGTAGGGCAAAAAGACAAGTAATTGATGGGTAAGAATTTGTCATGCTTCCTGGCAGGAGTATGACATTAGAAGTAAATTAGCCAACCTTTGTTGTCTTGCTTTACTTCCTTTTTTATTTTCCTTAGTCATTTGAATGACTGCATTCCTGTTGGTCAATGTGTGTAAATGTTACATTTGACATTCCTTGCAGGTATAAGTCAATTCAGCTGTATCATTTACTTATTATTGTATTTTTTCTATTTCTTCCCCTATTCTGCTCTTTGTTGGACAAGGCATCAAGTTTAGGAACACTATAATAAAAATTCTTCAGTAATAATTCTCCTGATTGTTTTTACCTTCTAGTTCTTTGTCATCTGACCTTAATGGTATTACTATCTTGTCTGAAACGTCTGCTTCCAGTCCAGCCTGTTTGCAGAAAAAGTGATTGGAATGATGCATTGTGAATCTGTACTGAAACAAAGAGGAGGAAATGCAAATGTTTTCTGCAGCACATAAAACTGAGAGCAAATAAGCATTAAAGTTTGACATTGCCTTTTTTACTTAGAAACGTGGCTTTCCAGATAACTGAGTCATGAGGGAAGACTTCACGTGCATGTGAATGATTAAGGCACAGAAAGTGTATTGAGGGCTGCAGGACTTACAAGCTGTACTCCTCATGAATTATAATAACCAGACTTTCTTGACTGAAGTTTTGGGTAACCAGTTTGGGGTCGGTAGTCTTGAGTCTTTGACTTAGGGTTTGGTCAGAGCTAAATAGGTAAATGGTAAAATGGGAAGGTAACAGACTAATTTGGGTGGAGCCGTAGGCAGCTCTCCACAGGGATGTCAGTTCAGCTGTTACTGAACTTGCCATGCCACTATAGCGCTTGGTTTTGGTGGGCTTTGTAAGTGATGGTTGAGGCAAGACTCTGATGGCAGCCTTCTCTTGTATGGTGCTATACAGGGATTGTGGTTTTTAAAAGGGTTGTTAGTCTTGTATGAGTGTAAATTGAGTGTGCTTATAGAAATGGGACTACAAGGTGAGATTTTGTTCTGTAAACACTATAGCAAAACACAAACTCAGATAAGACTTAATTTTCTGTATCTGTTACCTCCATTAGCTCTGACTCCTTGCTCTCCCAATGTTACTTGGTTAAAGACCTTGATAAAAATCACAATGTCTTTGTAACTCCCATGAAAGTCAACCTACACAGGAAGTGTGAACAAAGAAAAGTCGCTTCCTTCTTTTTTTTCTGAGGCCTGAGCCAAATAATGATTGGCAAATAAACTCCCAAATGCAGGTAATTCTATGGCTTTGATGTAAGACTGCTAGCTTATATCTATATATCTTTGTATTTTCTACAGCGTTGATTGCCTTAGGAAAACTCTTATGTAATTGGTGTTACTGAACAGCTCAAGCTAGCTTAGGGAAATTCTGTTGCTTTGCACAGATATGGGATGATATTGTAACTGGAAGATAAAATTCTGCATCTGGAGGGCTAAGTTTATAATACTGACACATACTGAGGAAAGATGCATTAACTGATAAGTGTTACAGTTGTTTGCTTGTGACAGTTGTACATATATTTTTAGTGATAGGAGCCTCAATCATAGGAAGATAAATTTTTTCATTGTGCTGACTTTTTGCATGTGAAACGTCTAGTTTAGAGTTTTAATGGCATAGAAAAGCAAATGAGGATCTCCTGAAATGAGGTATAATTCAGACAATGATCCGTCCTTGCATCTTAGGTGTTTTTTGGACTGTAATATTAGCCATTTTAAATTTTTTATTTATTTTTGTAACACTTAGCTGTTACAGATTTCCCTATTAAACAATAGTTTCTCTCATGAAGGAAGAGTTAATATTTTGTAAACACTTTTTCACTATTTTAAAAGAAGAATTCTTCTATAAAAAAGAAAAAAATATAACTGTTGAGACATTTACCTATACAGTTAATACTCAGAGAACTCCATTTTGATGTTTTTCCACTTTTTAAGTTAAATTTCTAAGTACTTTCTCACCTTATATGAATAAGGAAATAAACTTCAAATCTCTCTGCATGTTGCTCTTAAGTAGAGGTGCTGAGGTACTGGACAGGTACAATACTTTGTGTATAAATTTTAAACAGGATTCTTTTAACTGTAAATTGCCATTACTCTCTGATTTTTGAGTCTCTTGGAGGGCCACAAACATAACACCCTGGTCTACAGCTGTTTCATAGGAGGAAACCCTGGCTTATTGGTACACCAGGAATATCAGTGGTTACAGTAACTTTCTGGGTTTTTATGTGGGCAGTTTCCTTTCTTTTTGGTGTGGACACAGAATGACCTAAGCAGTTTTGCACACAAATTGGCTGTTTCATAAGTTTTACCATATTGAGCAGAACAAAAATAAAAGAGTAAAACCAGCAAAATGTACCTGGGGTGTTCCACTCAGGTTTTTCACCAAAGGTCTTGGTAGGCCTGAGGTTGGATCTGTGCAAAGTAGTACAGGGAGAGAGGTTGGGAACAGGACTGGCTTTTCTAGTGGTAGTGAGATCTTGGTGTGACTGAGCCTATCTTGTGGAACTGGGGAATTTTTAAGTTCTTGAGAGATGCCTGAAGAAAGAGGTACCTGATCTGTGCAGTGACATGAAATCACATAATGTAAAAAGGCAGCTTCAGGCTGTGGCATGTATGTCACATCTAGTAAGCCTTCTAATCCTATTAGGAAAGTTCCATAACTTGAATAAAATTACTTCAAATAGCAAGGTTCTTAGCAGGAGTCAGCTGTGTTACGGCCAAACTAGATGTTCTTTCTGTGGTATTTTTAAAAGGAGAAACTGTAAGCCTTCTTTCAGCTCATTTGTATCTGAAAAATGTGGTAGGGACCACATCAGGATAATCTCAGAAATCAAGCACTGCATTAATACAAAATGTTAGTTGTAGTCTTCTAGATGGGGAAAATGAGTTACTTTTGACAAATGGCTAATTTTGAAACTTTCTTCCCTGTGACAGTGTTGACAAAACAAGGAAGATATGGCAACCAGTAATGTCATCACACCTAACTTTGCAAGACCTCGGTGCTCAACTTACAGTTATAGATTTCTGTATTTTCTAAAGTTTCATAGCCTCTAATCTCCCTCTAGATTTCTATCTGTTTTGAAAAGGAGAATGAACATATACTGGTATACTCAAATCAGGGAAGCCATTTTCAAATGAAGAAGAAAAGCAATCCTAAGAGATTGACTAAAAAGAGAAAAAAAATTGGCAACTTGTTTAGTTGGCAAGGCACTGCCAACTTTTCCTACTGAAACTGAACTACTGCAGAGCCAAGACTGTGGGTTTGAGTTGCCTCAGGCTTAGGTCTCCCACTTCCTGGGCAAGTACTGTCACAAGTAGCTGATTTTAGTAAATTGGGCACCCCCTTCACCAGCTGTGTTTTTTAATGAGAATGACTAACTTTTTCTGGTTTGTGCTTAAATCTTGTCAGGCACAGCCCGCACTTGGGGCATGTCTGATTTACAGTGAAAGTGAAAAATATATTTCCATTTTAACATTTAACTGTTTATTCCACTTAAGTATTGTTTCCATGATCATAGGCTAAGATTAGCCTAAAACTGAGATAGTCTAACTTACTCCTCAACCACTCCATAGCCAAAACATTAGATATTGAGTCATGCCCCCCAGTCTCATCCATGGTTGTTGCTCCAGCTGTGCTTGGAATGCACAGATCAATTAAAAAAAAAGTCCTCCAAACTTTGAGTGGTGTAGACACGATAATATCTGCAATAAACTATATATTTCTTTATTTTTCATTGTAAACCATCTTTCTTTTTATTTAATTACTATGTACTTAGCAGAGATTTGTCACCTTCTTACTTGTAAAATGTGAATTTCCTGTAAAAAATGGAAGAAGAAGTTGGTCTCCCCGCTATTGCAGGGTAACTTAACATATTCACAAACCTGATTTGTCCATTTGAGCTTTGGACAATATTTTACCTTTTGAAAGTAGTCCTATAAATGTTCACTGATTGTTCTTGTAGGGGAGGTCAGAATCTTATCCTTGGTGAAGATGTATATGTAGCCTGAGCTGTAGAACATGCTTTTGCTTTTCCCTGATTAATCTGAAAGGTTATTTAGAGCAGCCTTGAGGAAAGATTATTGAGAAGAGGATACTTACAGTAGCAGTTGTTTCCTTCATGCAGAAAAGTTTAGGGTTCTCTTAAAGCAGTGCAAGCACCTGGTTAAACATCGTTTCGGTAATGGTTAGGGTAATTAACACTTGTCATCTTTGAGGAGTAAGTGATACCTTTGGTAAAACATTAAACAATTGGAATAGGGGTCTTGGGTGATATTGAGGCCAGTTGTCCATTTTGATCATGGACTTTATGAATCAATTGTCATATTTTGAAATTTAACAGAAAGCCCTTAAGATATTTTTCAAGGAATGTACTGAAGCATTAAGGCTCTTAGTTGAATCTCCAGATTTTATTTTATGAAATCTCCAATTTTATGTAGCATTAAAATTGACTTGCATCAAATATATGGAATAAATGGTTAGGAAAAAGACTTGCTAAAGCAGTTTAAAATCTGTTCCAAATTCTAGAATGAGTGCATAATTCAAATAAAGGAACTGGCCACTAAAGCCCTGCAGTGCTGGGCCACAGCTGATGTTGAGTGGTGTGGCTTATGTTCCTTTCTTGTGTACCTCAATATCTACCTTTTTTTCCTGGGAATGCTTTCTATGATTTAGTGACAGCACTGATTTGGTCATGTTCTGCTATCTTCCAAAGAGGTGAACTTCCCGGACTGCTGCTTTATTTTGTTTAGCTGCCTTATAATCAACCAGTCTGCTGGAAAGTGCCTGCTGTTGGGTGCGTGCATCATCTTGCTGGCGATTGAGAGGTCCAAAGAATTGTACTTTGTGCCACATATTTTGTAGGATTGCTTTAAAATGTTCAGGCAGCACCCTTTAAGAGTAGACTTGAAAAAAATCCCAAATACCCGTTGAGACCTAAACATACTCTTTTGAAGGAAGGACCTTGAATGTTTATAAATGTGAGTTTCAAATCAAAATGAAAATCTTTTCAGTAGAGCCTGTTCTTGCGAATCACAAAAAGCATGTTCAGCTGATGTTGTGTATGTGTGTTTTAAGCTGTTGAAATTTGTCTGTATTATCTCTAAGTTGAGGAGCTCAACTACTCCATTTCCAGTTACTAAGAAAATGAGTTATACTGAAAAAGTCAAGCATGACTGACCCACTAATTAAAATAGAGTTTGCCCTTATTGATTAATAGTATCCTCTGATTTATATTTTATTTAATTAATGATGTCTTTTTGAGCTACTGAGTCATATTGTTGAGTAGAAAACTGTTCGGCTGGTCTGGCTTTATCTAAGCACACATGCAATAAAATTCTTGGGTTGTTGATAAACTTGAGACTTTTAAAGTTTTTCATAGTTTTTCTGAAGAATTTTCAATGACACTTATGCATGTTACAGGAGACAAACTTAAGTCCTTTTTTTCCTACTTCTTTCCAATCAGGGGCTTGAAATGAAACTGTATGCTGCTTTTGCAGTTCAGTTTTCATAATACATTTCCAAGAAGAAACTCTTCTTTATCTTTATTATTCCCTTGTAAAATAAATTTAACATTTTAATGTCCTCCTGCATTGTCTTTAAGAAATTTGTGTTTGAGCCTTCCCATTGTACTTTAACAGAAATATGTATAACATTAAGAGTAATATTCAGCTGTTTCAATCAACATTGAATTATGCAGCCCAAATGAATGTAGGCTAAAATGGAAACTGGAACTAATTGTTGAATATTGAGTCTGTTCTTGGTGACGTTTTCTTATTTCACAGGCTTTCCTGATTTTACAGACCTTCCCTCTACTTTCACAGTTTGTGTTGTGTATATTCTATGTGACTTAAGAGTGCCCGGATCCACTTTCTGTAGTGATTTTGTAAAGCTGCTGCTGAGTAAGGACATGACCTGTGACTGGTGGTTTGCTGAAACTGTTGGTTAGTGGCAGCTGCCAATGAATCCTGGTGCAACACTGTCCATTGTTAGGGAATGCAGGGAGAATGAGCAGCAAGTATCATTGTATGAAACGCAGGACCTGCCTGTGTGTTGGGTACTGTCTGCAGTTTTGGTTGCTCACAAGGGGAGCTACAGAAAGGAAGGGGGAAGCAGACTTCTTAAAAGTGGTCTGAAATAGGTGGTGTGAGTTGGAAGTGATCAACACTTACAGTCACCAAGGCAGTGGGTAAAGCAGTTGTGAAACTGTTACTCACCAAATTGTGCAATATTAAAATTGTAGAGCGCGCACTTAGAATTGATTGAGAAAAGAAAGTGCACAATGAGAAGCAAGCATACGCAGTTTGCAGATACACAAGATTACACAGGCAGATTATAGCAGCAGATTCAAGAAACAAACTCACATCAAATCTGTAACAGATGCAAGTGGAATAGGCAGAGATGTACACTTGACCATGTCAAAAAAGTGATTAAGGCTCCTGTGCTGATGATTGCTTTGGAGACAGAATATGCCCTTAGACTGACCTCTGGTCTCGGTAACATGCCTCTGTTTTGTTACTAAGTTTCTTCCTAGAAAATGTTTGAGGAGGAAAACCTCATTTTATACTTTGTTTATAGAATTTAAACTGGTTCCTCAAGCTGTTCTCAAGTTACTATTTGACAAACAGAAGGCTACATGATAGGTGGTAGTGTTTTTAGTACCTTCTACGTTCTGGACTAGGTCAGAGTTACAATACGTCATTGTGTACAAGCTGTAGAGAAAGCTTTTGAAAACTTTTTTCTTAGATTTTTTTTTAATATTAAGTATGAAGATTTGACAATGTTGGTCCCAGACATTGTTATTATTATTATTTAGACATATCAGGTTTTTGTTGGCAAATTTCTCTGTTAATTCCTTTAACTGTGAAATAGGAAGAACCCTGGAAACAATGCCCAATTTATAATTTTACAATAAATATGAAGCATGCGTCTGTTTGGATTGTACCAAAATTCCAGTATACAAAATTATTGTGGCATAATTCTTTAGTGTACAAGAAATGTTCAAGAAAAAGGGAGAAAAATGGGTATACTTTGAAGAATAAGACAATACTTCTAGTATCATTAGTCTTAGAACATTTACTTTTCCAGAAGAGTTCACACTAGATATGTTCTCATATTCACTAATGGCTCGACTTTTACTGTTAATAGGCAGGATTGGAAGAAATACAACTCAATAGAAGCTATAGAGAATGAATGCAGATGCCTATGTTGTGCTACTAAATGTGTAATTAATTGGTTAAATCTGGATTATAATCCATCTAAAATGAAAGGGCAAATAAAATGTTATATGTGAGGTAATCACTGGGATGGACAGAGAGACACATCTATATATATCTATCTACACACACAATAATGTTTTTATTTTCTTTTCTTTTACAAAGTCCTGATCACCACTGTGTTACTTGGTTTGTTTTTTTTTTTAAATCAGACTTGTAAGATTCTTTTTAAAAACTTTGAAAAATTCAATAAAGATCTCTAGTTAAAAGAGAGTGACAATAATTTAAGTGTCACTTAAATGCATGTTAAACACTTTCACATGTTACAGATTGCCTTTTTTGCACAAGGAAATTCACAGTGGTAGAAAAGCCATTCTTTTGGCAACTTATTTTTCAACACATTCAGTATAAATGTCTGGATTCTTTTTAGCTGAAGTTTGCCTCCAGAGGTTCTGGGTTTCCATGGTATCTAATCCCTGTTAAACAGACACACTTGGTATTTCTGTAGAGCTGTGGAATGGCAGCAATGGACTTCTGTTCAGCTTTCCTGCTTCTAGTGCTGATTTTACATTTTTGACCTTCTGACATACTAGCTACTGTTGAAAACTTTCTGCAGAGATGCCTCATGAAGAAAAAACCCCCTCAAAACCAACAAACCAACTCACTTCATTATCATGAAGGGGTATTGCTAGATCTGGGTGTTTGATAGTTGATGCTTGCCAAGTGATGGGGTGGTGAAGAAAAGAAAGTGATGTGCATCTGTTCTGTGCAGTCAGAAATTCTAATCAGATTTGATCACTTAGTTTGGAATACATAAAAGCAAAAAGTAGCTGAAAATTTCTATAGTTCTGCATTTTACTGAAGTGCCTTATATGATTAATTGCTTAGTGGCACAGTGTTTATTAATCTGAAGGTTCACCAGTCTTTAGAGGATGGTGTTTCTCTGGAGTGCTGTGTCTGTGGCCAGGGCTGTATTGCAGCAGAGCATGCACTTGGTAGAAAACTGGAAATAGTTGCCTTCTTGCTAGCTGGTTGGCATGCGTTCATGGGAGATTTGTGTTAAAACATATATACATGTTGTAAACTACCTTATTTGTGGAGGATAAAAACTGATACTGAGGAGGAAGATAGTAAGTTTAAATGCAATATGGTTTGTTGGGGTATTTTCTCAGGAGTCCTTGTATTCTAGAAAATTGTGAAATGTTTGTTTCAAAAAGCTGTTGTGCTTTTTTTTCCAAAAAACAAGAAAATGAAAACACTTACTTTGCAGAAAGATTTATTTGGTTCTTCTACTCTTAAAATTATTCACTAAGTGTAATTACAAGTTATTGGTTTTAGTTTCGATTTTTTAGTGGCTACTAGTGACCTAAATCAGAGCTGATTGATCTTAGCACTTGCCTTCAGCAACTTTGCTGATGACACCAGGCTGTGTGGTGTGGTTGACATGCTGGAGGGAAAAGATGCCACCCAGAAGGACCTTGACAAGCTTGAGAAGTGGGTGGGTGCAAACATAATAAATTTCAACAAGGCCCAGTGTATGAGGTCCTATGCCTGGGCTGGGGCAATCCCTAGCACAAACGCAGGCTGGGATGAAGAGATGGAGAGCAGCCCTGCCCAGAAGGGCTTGGGGATGCTGGTGGGTGAGAGGCTGGACATGACCCAGCCATGGGCACTCCCAGCCCAGAGAGACAAACGTGTCCTGGGCTGCAGCCAGAGCCTGTGGGCAGCAGGGTCAGGGAGGGGATTCTGCCCCTCTGCTCTGCCCTGCTGAGACCCCAATGCAGGGCTGCATCCAGCTCTGGGGTCCCAGCACAGGAAGGACAGGGACCTGTGGGAATGAGTCCAGAGGAGAGACACCAAGGTGATCAGAGGGATGGAGCAGCTCTCCTTTGAGAAAAGGCTGAGAGAATTAGGATTGTTCAGCCTGGATAAGTCTCTGGGGATCCCTTATGGCAGCCTTTCAGTGCCTAAAGAGGACCTAAGAGAAGGCTGGAGAGGGTCTCCTTATAAGGACATGCAGTGACAGGACAAGGGAGAATGGTTTCAAACTGGAGGAGGGTAGGTTTTTATTAGATATAGGAAGAAATTGTGTCCTGTGAAGGGTGTGAGGCACTGGACCATGTTGTGCAGACAATCTGTGAGCACCCTATCTGAGGAATTGTTCAAGGACAGGCTGGAGGGGGCTTTGAGCAGCCTAATGGAAGGTGTCCTTGTCCATAGTAGGGGGATTGGAACTCTGTTATCTGTAAGCTCCCTTCCAACACTGACCGTTCTGTGGTTCTATTCGTGGTGATTATAGTTTAATGATATAGGTTTTATGTGTTTTTCTAAAAATAAAAAATAATAGCTGATAGTATGAGCTGTTGATACCATTAGGTAGCATTCAGAAAAAGGAAGCATCATGAAGTATTTTTCTGACAGGTTCAGAATCAAATTTTATTTCAAGGTTTTTTGTTGTTGTTGTTATTGTTGTTGTTGCTTTTTTTTTGTTTGTTTGGTTTTTTGTTTGTTTTTTGCCTTGAAAATCCCAAGATTAAGATTTTGCTATTTGCAGATAAATAAATCTTAGTTTTAGACTAGTAAAGCTGAAAAATGCAGTATGGGGTTACAAAACAAGCATTAAATTTGCAGCCTGTATTTGATGAAGTTATTTTTATGTAGAAAGAGATCTCTGCTTTCATGCCTCATTTGTAGAGAGCTGTTTATTGCAGACTTACAAATCACTACCAGTAGACAAGTGTAAAAGGACTTGAATTTTTCAGCAAATGAAAGCATCAGGTGATGCTGAAACACAGATGTGAAAAGCTCCCTGTTAGCTTTTTGAAGAGAACAGCTTTTTTTTAGCCCACTGTTTGTTGAATCTATCATATTTACAATGTTATAATTTTTGTGGAATAAATGTGTGTACCAGTATGGAAGAAATGGCAGAAATGTCAGAGTTCTTTTTGTGCACTGCGCTGGCAATGTTGAATATGTCATGCCTTTCCCTCCAATGCTAGAAGCTGCAATAAATGGATATTTTTGGTTGATCTTTTGTCATAATCTGAAAAACTGATAAGGGAAGACCAAAGTAGCTTCTAGCAAGTGAAGAAGATAAATCACCGTTGCCAAGAATGTTGCTTTTTGTGAAGGAAGTGTATCAATGGACTGTTTTGCATACAAGGTTGAACTTGCATCATCTACTTGATTGTCTCCACAGTTTTACTTGAAACAAAGTATTAGGTCCAACATCATGGATTTTCTGTGTATTGTATTAGTTTTAATACAGTGTGGAAGAACCTATAGACTCGTCAGTGTAATGTCAAAACTGGACAAGTCAAAGCTTCTTCAAAAATATGATTTAATTTGAAATGTGCATTGTAACTTATGATTGCTAGTGAGAATTCTGTGTAGTGGTGCCCCAGACAAAAGCAGAACCACCACTGCTAAAATGTACCTAAAAGTCACATTTTGACAAGATGAGCTGGTAATAAGGTATTAAGAGAAACAGTAAAAGAAAACTGGCTAGTTGTTTGGGGATTTGTTTTGTTTTTAACTTGTATGGCAGTATCCCCTGTATAATTTTGTGCTAAAGAAATTATGTAAGCAGCATGAAAAAAAGTTTATTAAAAAGGCATTTTTAAAATATGTGCAATATACTGTTGAAGTTAATTGTGCTACAATAATTTAATAATGTACTGATTTCCATAAGTCATATTTTATGAAAGGAGTAGTAAAGAGCAGCTTTTGAAATGTAAAATCAGGTAACAGAAAGTGCGTGGTGTTTGTACACTACGACTAGAATTAGCATGTGCTACTTCAGTGTGCTTTATCACACTTTATCTAATCTCGTGTATTTTTGGTACAGGTGATAATGGACGTCTTATTATATTCTTTTCCACTGATTTTTTTTTTAAATGACATAATTGAATAACTGGCTTATATTGCCACTCTTGTGCAGTCATCAGTCCAGTTCATCAGAAATGGAGCAAACTCTGTTTACAGGAAAGCAAACATCTGCAGGTCAGATAGTTACTATCTGCAGATAGATAAAAAGTGTTTAGTAGAGAAGGACATATTCCACTTTTAGTTTTTATTTTGATAAACCTAAACATTTAAGTATCTGCATCTGTTCTCTCAGTAAATGCTTCTGTTCTAAGCACTTTCTTGTGGGTCTTATTCTTTGTAAGCTGTCAGCTAATTTCAGATATTACATCTGATTACTTTGGGAATAATTATACAAAATAACAGAGTTAAGGAAGGCAATTGTAGAAGGAATAATTGTGTACTTGTATAAAAATAATTTCTATTTAGAAGAAATTATTAATGTGGAAGTAGAAAATAAAGATAGCTGTATTTTATACAAAATTTTGTAGGTATTTGCTGGAAGGTCTAGCATTGATTTTAACTTCTTCTGAAACAAGGTAGTGAATCACTGTTTTGTAGATCTTTTCTGGGAAGGAAACTGAAGATAGCATAGGGTAAAAATCATATAAAGAAAACAAAACTATTAAGTTATCCTGTGCTGTTCACCCTCTTGTAGTTACCATGAGACTGAGTCATTGTCAGCAGTACAGCTATTGCTCCTCAACTGATCTTTGAATTTTACATGTCCCATCATAGATACTTTTTGAGAATATGAGCCTGCAATGTAATTTGTAATGTACTGTAGTCTGAGGGCTGCAAAATCAGGGATTGAAAAAATGGCATTAACAGTTTGAGAGTAATATATCTAATAGCAAAGTACTCACTCTTTCTTTTTATATAGCGAAGCTCCATATAGTCAGCCAGATACCCCAAGTACAGGCTAAAACATGAAGGAAAAAAATTTCAGCGTCACCCATTTTTAAAATGTGCAGGAGGGAACAGGGGAAGGTGATTTACAGTTGTCTGTGGTTTCATAGGTCTTGGCAATTGTTTTGACCATAATCTTGACAAAGGCAGCTGTATTGTCTACTACCAAATAATGGTTCATTGGAGGCTTGGGAGGGGCTGAGATGATTAACTCTGAGTTCTCCTCAGTCCTTTAATGAGAAATTAGGTGAAATATTCTTACTATTGGAAAAAGAAAATCTTGGATACTATTTATATACTTTCAATGTTAAATGCTGCTTCAGGTGACATTTAAGTACCTAGCATAAGTAATGCCTTGAAACAGGCATTTTCTGTTCCTTTCTGGTTGTTTTTAGCTTGGTTTCTATGGCAATGAAGCTTATGAAGAGTGTCAGGCCTCTTCTTCCCCTGTCTCCAAAAATAACTTCTAAATTTACTGCCAGTAAAACCCAAAATTAAATGTGAAGGGGGAGGCTCAAAGGTAGTCAGATACCTGGTGACTCCAGAGAGGAAAGTCAGTGCTCTGTGAAGACAAGGGAAAGTTGCTACAAGACAAAATGATATAACCACTGCTGTGTACCCTGCTGGTGTGGGCAAAAATTCCAGTTTAGTGGGGCAGGTTCTACTGCAGTTGGGGTGTTTTTTTAATTTGTTGGGTTTTTTTGTTTGGTTGGGGTTTTGTTTTTTTTTGTTTAAACCCAGCAAAGTAGTTCTCTGAAAGGAGCTAAGTTACTGCCTTGAGGAGATAGTGGGATACATGACACTTGAACAAGAACTAACAAAAGTTAGTTGTTGTTCATGGAACAACTTATGTTTATTATTCTAGCTGTAAACTACTTAATCCAATTATTGTGGATTTTTTAGTTTTGTTGGGGTTTTTTTTGTATCTGGGGTGTTTTTCTGTTTGCTTTTTTTTAATAAAAGGGGTGTAGTATTTTTTTTAATTGCTGCATTAGGAAAATATTGGTGCTTTTCAGAATTTCTGAGGCCTCTATAATAGAAGAGAGGATAAATAGAAATACTTGATTCCTAAATATAAGTCTTACAAAATAAAGGCATTTTGAGTGGCACTAAAGTGTTTAATGGGTCTCCATTGTATGGAACCCTTAGGATGGAATTTTTCATTTTCCTAATTGCAGTTGCTATAACCATTGAATGACTCATTAACTTTGTCTTTGAAGGCAAGAAGTCTCATGTACATGTTCTTGTCTGATCTTCAAGTTAACGCCATCATCTACTAAATTACTCCACTGTTAGTGTATTACGGATAATTTGGAGTTAAACATCTTTCAAGAAAGCATGTAGAAAATGTAAAATTAAATTTTTGGGGAATGGCAAAGTTTTTTGTTGTGTTTTTGTTTTTAGGAGTAATACACTCTTTGACCAATGACGTGCTTGTGGATCTCTATCTTCAGAACAGTGACAGCATTTACAGTGGTGTGGTAGAGAAAAAGTTGTGGTGATAGAAGAGGAGGAGGGCAGGAGAGGAAGAGTGGAAGTAACAGAGATCCACTTAAATTTGCTATAATTTTTCCCCTGCCTAAAGACCAGGTTGTTTTGGTGGAGTGGTCAGAATTACACACACCTCCCAAATGAGAGTGAATGTACCAGCCATTAGTGTTAGAACCCATGACAGCAGTGTCTTGCTCTTTATACCTTAGCTAATCAAATTAGTTTTATTTAATAATGGGCTTATTTTGGCTATATCCATTGCAACACTAGGTTTTTCTTGTGTATTATTGTACTTAATTTAGAACCATAGCATTTGTAGCTCTAGCTTGCTTTTCTGATCTGATCAAACTTTTTATAGTTGAGTGGTTTGTATTCTCACTTGCTTTCTGTATCCCAGAATATATTAGGTTATTTTGAAAGTGCTTTTGTTTTCTTTGGCTTTAACTACTCAAAATGGCTAAAAATATTTCTCATGTTACTGCTACTTCTGGATCACTGTTTAGGCATTAAATTACCTTGTTGCTCAGGACCCAGAAATGCTTAAAACTGCCTATTATTTCTATTGAAGGTGACCTCTGAGCATCAGGAAACATTTTTTTCTTTTTTT
>VXBR01010299.1:21215-63700 GCA_013400215.1 Cisticola juncidis | reverse complement strand
AGTAACGTGAAGGTGACTGAGCGCTGAAACAGGTTTTCCACATAGCCCATGTAGTCCCTATCCTTGAAAGTATTCAGAAGGTGTTTGAATGTGGTGTCATACATCCAGCTGTAGGTGCTTTTCCTTAAGCAGAGAGGTTGAACTAGATGGGCTCAGAAGTCCCTTCCAACTCGAACCATTCTGTGAACTTTGATATAATCAGCATATTAAAACAATTCTAGTGTGTTACACTGCTTAATAAGAAATTTAGCATTCTTTTCAGAAAGCACTTCTTCCAGTAACCTGATTGTACTTTGCCTAATAGGAAACAGTTGTAGTTATATTCTTAATATTTGTTACTGAAATAATATTTTGCTGTAGGGTGTTTGTAAAAAGTATTTTTTTGAGGTTATAGCATTCTACTTTTAGATATGTTTAAGTTAATCTGATTTTTTGGTCTGGGTTTTACATGCGGTGCTTTAGTTGTTGCCTTCTAGGCATCTTACCTTGTAGTTCACACTACTGGGAACTAGCACTTTTTTAATTCTAATATTCTTCCTTTTTAAAAGCTTGATACATTCTAAGAACTATCAAGTAGCTAAAATAATCAAAAATATTCTTCTCTAAGAAAAGATATTAGCTACTGGTTCTGAATTCCGTTGTTTTAATCAACATTCTTCCTTATCCAAATTCTTATTTCTGTATATGCATCACTGGACATGTCTTTGTAAAACTGCATCTTAATCAAGAAAAAAAACAAACCAGCAAATTGAAGTTTTGTAGGGAAAGGATTGTTTTCAGAGTGTAAAGAAAAGCAGAATATTTTGAGAAGTCTTAGAATTAGCATGGAGACTTTTTGACAAGATGCAAGTGAATGAAAGTCCCAGTTACAGAAGTAGAAATGTGTCTTAATTCTTTTTCTTCTAGATAAATACAATTTTCTTCTAGATAAATACAATAAACAATAATATTTCTCACCTTCTGTGTTTTAAAGTAGGTTAATACATTTTATGACTGTACATAAGAACAAAAATATAATGGTATTAAAATATTCGTATAATAGTATTTTGCCATATAGTAAATATGGAAAATTCCAGATTTTTAAAACGCTCTCAAAATCACTGAGAAGAAAACCATTCCTGGGTGGAAAAAAAAAGGCAAGGCAGTTAAGATAATCTTTAGCTGATTACTTAAAAGAATTTAGCTGGACTACTTGAAGTGGTCATGTGCTGTTTTGTAAATAATTTGTTTTGTTGGTGGGAGTAATCTTGCCTGTCTTTGAACATGTCTTTACAAGTATTAGGTTGTCACGGGAAGTATTCCCTGAGTGCCTCTGAAATGTGTCTGTTTTTCTCCTAAGCTTCACAATGAGGATGATCCCTCAGAGTCTTCAGCAGCTGAGCAGCCTTCAACATCTGCAGAGACTGCGCAGCCTCCGCAGACAGCAGCCTTACCTGAGGCAGATACTTCCCCTCCTCCTTACTGTAGCATAGCTGTGGAAGCAGCTGCAACCTCAGGTATTTTGCTCAAATAGCAGCTTGTCAGGGATGAGTGTATATGAATCTGCTCTTGGTTCAAAGTGGTCTGATGCTGCTGTGTAATTTTTTTTCCATGCAGACAGTTGGAGTAAAAAGCTGTGCTTTGATGTGCAGCCCTTTGGTTTGTTCAGAAGAAGCACACTTGTAAATTATGCTGATTGTTCCAAATTGCTAGACTAAATGCATGTTCATTAATTAGTTTAATTGGTTTTATTTAAGTCTGCTTATAATTCATTTCCACATTTAGTCTACATGTTTGGGCAGTGCTCCATTATTAGACCTCATTAGCAATTTTCACTGCCTCTTTATAAAAACTCTTCAGACTTCTTTATTGTGTGACATGGTTTGGTGAAAATATTGCCATGAAAAGGTTAATTTTGCTTTAAAGGGTCTCGATAAAACTTCTCATGAAAAATGAGTAATGGGTCTGTTTATCCCTTTATTCACGGCTCCCTTTCTTAGGAGATTGGGACTTTTCTTGGCGATATGGGAGACTTAACAGCAGGCAACAGCAAAGTTCCTATTTAAGTAAAGTTGCATGGATTTGTCTCTCCCATGTGCCAAATAAATATTTTAGGAGTAACTGCCAACCAGATTTTTTAAATGTTTGTTAAAAGAGCAGTTTCCTGTCCCTGTCCTTTGAGACAGTGTTTGCAAGTATAATACATAGCTGTGTGGATTTATCCCTATATATAACATCCTTGTGTTGGTGTGCTGACAAATCTGTTGACCACATAACCTGTGCTGACAAATCTTTACCACATAAACAGCCTTTTAATGAGCTACTGCTGGCTGTAGGAAGAAGCTCAAGCCATATTTTAAGTACTTTTAATTAATATTATTAATAATTCTATATGGTGATGTCTTACTGTTACAACACAAAAGAATGAAGTCTGTGGTTCATTTTAATGGAAGGAACAATTTTTAAAAGAATGTGTTTAAATTTAAATCTTGGAAAAACTGATTTACAGAGAGCAACTGGAGTTGGCAGCAAGGCCACACTAATAAGAATACAGCACAGCTATTACTGGACTGAAGTAAGAGATGGATACTGATACTTAAAAGACTTTTTAAAAAAGATTTTTGTGTGTATATCTTTTGCATGATTGCATAAAAAGCAATGTTGGTTGGAATGCTTGAGGGTATAATTAACTAAAATATGATTTTTTTTTTCTTCATAAATTTGTTGACTCCATGCCATAATCTATGTTAAGGTGTCTGCCTTGGGTAGCAGCTCAAAGTAACATCAAGCTGTTAAAAGTTTTTCTTTATAAATACTTCTAAGAACTTAAAATGCAAATACCCTCAGTTTCAGCCTCTGTAAAAAATATACTTTAAGGGTAATTATTTCTATGCATGTGAAAGTTAATACTCTTGGCATCTTTTTGATTTAAAAATAAATAACTTCTTTATTTGCACAGACACACAGAGTGAGTTTTATCCTGTACCACCTCCATACAGTGTAGCTACCTCTCTTCCTACGTACGATGAAGCAGAGAAGGCCAAAGCTGCAGCCATGGCAGCTGCCGCAGCTGAAGCTGCCCAGCGAGTAAGTGATCAAGTTCTGCTGCATTTCAGTTTTGTGAAACCTGGTAGGCTAATTAGGCTAATTGTTTATAACAATTGGGCCCATACTATGACCCACTACTATAAAAATGGTGGCTGATGATCTAAATATTTTGGATGTTTAGGTTCATATTGATAGTGTAAGTTAGTTGTAAATACTATGAAAAGCATCTCATATTCAGTCTTTTGAAAGACATAGCTGTCCTAACAGCTTTAAAAGCCAAATTTTGCCTTGTTTAATAGTTTATCCAGTATTTTTGTCAACTTTTAATTACATATCCATTACTAATGTTACTTTGTAGAGTTATCACTAATGTGTACTGTTTTGGATGGTAAAACCAAAAGAATTAGCAAAGACACTTTTAAGAGAGGAAGGGAGAATTTCAACGGTCTGGAAGTGTCATGATCCCAAATCGTGTAGATAGTTTTTAAAAGGAAAGGTTCCTGTCCTTTGATCTATAGAAACTTAAATACTGAAGTTCAAAGAAATGTTCCAAGTACTTAAAAAAGCCCCTACATGAGTTGTGGTAAACAATTAATAGGCATATATTCAGTGTTTCTAGTTTTGTAAGAGTTAACCTTATGAAGAATACAGTCTTCAAAATAGAAGATTGGTATCTGCAGTCAGTGGAAAATGTTGGTTTTGTAAGCAAGTTTCTTCTTTTCTCTGAAGTTTTGGAACGTGGAATATCTGCTGCTTGGTAGTACTGACCATAATATACTATACCCAAATAACGCTTCCAGTTCTTTCACTAAAAATCTCCTTGAGATCTAATGTGATTACATTTTATATACATTTAAAATCTTACTGGCTGCAGTGTGCTTGTGACTGGAAAAACACCTTTACTCAGCCAGCAGGAGGCAAGTCCTTCCTTGACTGCTGCAGAGTGCTTGCCATGCACAACATTCACTTTAAGGTATGCACAGCTAATGTTGAAGTGGGTTTGTGCAGCATCACCAGTGATGGTGTCACACAAATCTGTTTGTCTGAATTCAGTAGGAAACCACAGAGATTTGACTTGACAAGTTTTAGCAGTGAGGGAGTGATCTCCATTGCCACATTTTGTCTGCTCTAACAGGCATGGATTTTTCGTAGTCTGTCCTTACTGCTTGTCACATAAGTTAGACTTTTGCTGAAATACTGGACTGAATGGAAGCCTTATTCTGAAGTGACAAATTTGGGGCATTAACAACCCAAACCCTAACTTTTAAAGTCCCCGTGACTGGAGATAGTGTGCTGCTCTGGCAAGATTCTTGTTTTTACACCTAGAGCCCTATGAAGCGCCAATTTCAGATGTGCAAACAATTTCCCTTGACAACTCAGTCTGAGGTTCAGCCAATTTCTAGAATAAAACTAAGCAAAGCAAACAAACAAAACCTTAAAACAGAACAAGTATTTTTTTGTCTTTTCATTTTAAACTGTTATTTACTCTTGCTTACAAGTTCAGGTCACTGTGACAGAAAAATCTTTCGCCCTTCCTCAGTCTGCCTGGTTTTGGTCAAACCACAAATTATTGAGGAATGACTTTACTCAGTTGATACATAGAGCTTCAAATTTTGTAAATGATGGAGATGGTCTAGCATGAAAAAGTTTAGGCTGCTGGTAGCTCTGAAAAGGATTAGACTTCAGATGTGCTGTTCCCAGAGAACATTCTCAAGTGTTCTGTATCAGAGTAGAATTACAGAACTAAAAGTAGATACACCTTATAGCTGCTCTTGACTGCTTTTGATGAAAACATTGGACCTGAGAAATAGCAATTTCTGGTGTGCCCTTAAGCAGTTTTGTTATTCTTAACCTTCAGTTAGAAGGGAAGGGGAAAGCCACTAGATTCAGCTCTGCAGTGGTGGGTGGAGGGAAGGACAATGGCTGAGCCTCTGGACCTTACATGTTGTGAGAAGTCTGGTTTTGATTGAGCAGGGAGGTAACGGGCCCTAGCCGGAATCAGAGAAGATGGGTCTACATCAAATAAGAAAAGGCAAGGATGGATGGAGGTCAATGGTATGGACAGAGAGAAAGACTTAAATGAGAAACAGAAGGGACAAAGATTAATGAGATTGGTGGGAAAAGGAACTTAAATGGAGACAAAATGTAGTACTGGGAAAGGAACTGAAGCTGGTGTGGGAGAAGAGAAGACCAGAGAGGGAAAAGGAATCTGGAGGTAAGAGGCAAGAGCACTGGATAATGTGAGAAATAAACTTTTTCACAGTCTACTTTGCTGTAACATACAGGAGAGCTTGAAATTCAAGAACTATGTGCTGACACCACAAGAATTTCACTTATGAAAAATCAGTAAAAACACACTATCATTCCCCAAAACATAGATTGACTAAAAGATTCTATACTTATGGCAGTACTAAGTTAGTATCAGAAGCGTATCTAAAAGTTACATTCTTGCTGACTGCTGAAGAGCTCAAGTTTGATAATAATTCTGCTCAGTTTGCTTCTGTTTTCTTTCTTCTTTTTAAGCAAATGTGTGCATACAGACAAGCAGTATTAGAGAAACAGCATTAAGGTTGCAAAGCTGGGATTTGGGGAAAAAGTAAGAAATGCTGAAGCTGAGTTTCAGTTTTGTAGATGATATTAAAATTACATGCCAGTGCAGTTTTAATTACTGCTGTTTTAATTATCTTACCATGTGATGCTGCCTACCTTATTTAATGCCTCTGGACTTAGACTGAGACAGACTAAGATAGTGTAATAAGACTGTCTTAATGTGGGGGATGACTGGAATAAGAAAGAAGGCTCTCGTTACAGTTTGAGTGGTGGTTTGCCATCTTTAGGGGAAGGGTTTAGCTCTAAATACCCATGGAAGAACAGATAAGTAACTTAATTATGTAACAGGAATGCAAAGTTCAATTGTTTTCTCACTTTCACAAGTGACAGCTGCAGACATTATCTGACCTGCATGTTACACTCTTTGCAAAACATTGACAAATGATATAACGTGTAGCTTTTCCAGTTTTTCAGTCTTATGAAATTAGTGCTCTTACAAATGTGAACTCTGCTGTGTTCTAGATTTTTCTTCCTTGTAAATGAGGATATATTGCCTCTTTACTGCAATAATGTGAACAGTTGGAAAAATCTAAATGTTCTTATGTTACCTTGAGCGATGTGTGAAGCTGATCATTTTCAAGGTGTTCTCCAAAGTTTGCACTGAAGGCTCAAATCTACTCCCTAAGCAAAAGAGGAAAATTACGTGAAAGGGCAGCACACTTATTATGCAGCTTTCGTATTTTTCCCCCAAATCATTTAGACCACTTAAAAACATCCTTAATGTGATCATATTTAATACTTCATCATAGGCCATGTATTAACAGATAATATGAACAATCTAAACTTAATATTTCCTGAAACTTTCAATAAATTTATAATTCTTTGTGTCGCTTTTCTTACAGGAATAGACTGTGTATAAACATGTATTCCTTTCAAATGCTCCCAGATATCCCAGATATCTCATTTTATCAAAGAAATTATACTAGCCCTGTGTCATCAGTAGTGATAGCATTAGTTACCCTGAGTTTTTCTTTTCAAATTCTCAAGGTCAGTTTTGAAAGGGCAATTTAAATAGACAAAAGTACTGCTAACAGTTTAATGACTTTGTTTGTATGTTGCAATGAATGGCTTTTACTTAATGCTTTTCAGTTGCATTTGTCTTATGTTTTTCTGTTTTTACATGCTTAGCACGCCCAGTTTAGGGAATCTAGGAGTCTGTTTGATGAAATATTCCTCAGTCGTCCAGAGGTATGGTATAGTTCTCTCTAGTTTAGACCTTGCTATGAATTTTCCTGCTGGCAAACAAATGCTTCTGGGGTTAATTGTGCCTTTCCCCCCCACTATTAATGTCTCCCTATTGGTTTGTATCCTGGAGGTATAATTTATGGGGTTTGTTAAGTAATTTAACCCTTTCGTCAGAAGTTTTTCTCTATAAACACTGCATTGGGAAGAGTTATATCAGTTTAGTGGTTCTTTACTTGATTAAGGTAGTTGTCTCCCTATATGCCATGCTAGATTTCAGTTCGAAAAAAATGCTAAAAAACATTGAGGAAAAAAGACAGTCCTCCTCTTGCAGAATACTACAGAGAGCACTGCAGTTCATGCAGATTTAATAGATTCAGCTTCAACATATGCTGTGTACCATTTGATGCTCTTTTTTTTAGAGAAATTACTCTGTGTGACGTGTCCTTTATGTTGATAATACAATTTGCCATTCACATGTTTCTCTGGTCATAGAAGCAGTAAGTTTTCTGTTTCTACAGATGTCAGCTTATTTAGAAAGCAAGAAATGCCGTCCATCTTCCTTAACTTGGCTAAATTTGTCAAAAATCAATGGCACACTGAAACAGTGTTACATATCTTAGATTTGTGTGTTGTGTTACACTCTTCTCATAAAAAATATATAAATGAAAGATATAACTTAATCGATAAAAAAGTTACTACCTAACAGAAGTATTTTGTGAAAATATGTTTAACTCTAAGCATAAGCATAGAGGACAGTTAGTTGTACTTCATTGCCTGTTTTCATTCCTCAGTGCATGGTGCCAATAATTATATTTTGAAGAAAGACTAGGGCAATTAACACAGACCAGATCAAATGAGAGCACTGAAAGACAAGACAGTATTAGTGGGACTTGAGCAGTGGTCAATTAGTGTTTTCTGTCTGCAGGACTGCTCATAAAACCTCATAATACTAAATGATGTGAATGTAGGCTGATTTAATTTCTTACTATTCTAAGTATTTAGTTTCTTAAACCCTCACAAATTTTGTATGCTGGTTTTTGGACACAGTAAAGAGAACTCAGTTTCATCTTCCTTTTTGACATGTTGGAGTGTGATAAATTAATACTTGTTCACACATCTGCTGTCATGTTCCTGAGCTGTATTTATTGACCTGTGTTTCTCACAGTTGTAAGCTTTAGAGAAGCCTCTGCTAAATTTGTTACTGTCATTGAGCAAAATTTTCTTTTTTCTGAGGCAACTTATACATGGAACATAATTCACTAATGGTTTCAGAAATGCCAGTATGAAGTACAGCAGTTAGCACACAGTTTTTAAAAAGTCCACAATTGTTATGTATGGGGCTTTGTAGACCTTGTGAAATTAAAATTGAAAATAAATTTTTTTGGCCTGACTTGAAAAGGGAAGTTTTATGGCATGCATTTCAGAGATAAACACATTCAAATGCAGCTCTTTTTAAAACGCCTTTTCAGCCCTTCCTTTCCCTCCCATTCCCTTCCTGTCCATCACTCTTATAGCTGCAGCCAAGCTGAGCTATAGAAACTGATGCTTTCTTAGTCACTTAAGATGACCATTTAGGAACACCTGAAATTATGTAGAGTTGAATTACAGACCCCTAGGATTGTTGTTTAACTGGCTTTTGTGCTTCCATTGGAATTGTCTGTGTAAATAGCAATGTTTTTTAAGTAAGTTATCTGATACAGTGTCTTGGTTAATTAATCTGAAATACAGAGCATAGCCAGAATTTCAGGGCTATATTACTAAGGGTGAAGCTGACTTCTCGGAGTTGCTACAGCAGTCATTCCAGCACGTTTTTAACCTAATTGCCATACTGTGGTAAACTATTTTGCTCTCTTGACAAAGGGGAACATATGACAGAGCTTAAGATCACTGTGCTTGTTTAATTCCCTTGTAGTCATAAACGCGATTTCTGTAGTAAGTGCTTGTGGGTGAAACAGCCAACTAAATTTCACTTGATCTCTCTTGATTTAATTTGTTTTATAGGTAATTTCTTATGTCAGTTCCAATACATTGTGGTAATAGGAGTAAAAATTAGGAAAAGAATGTTACCTGTGCTTCTGTTTAGACTATTTTACTGCTGCTGCTGACAGCATTATTTAATTTGTGTCATCCTGCATTGACTTGGTATTACCCATTTAAGTATAAAAATGGTGTTTAATTTGTCTTAGTTTTCATCAGGCTCTTTAGGAGGTGCAGTCATTGTGAAAACTTGTGTTTGCCACTGGAGGAATATTTCACCTGTGCGTAGAACTGCATATATAATGTCTGCCAATTTTTGTTGAAAACCAAGTGCTGAGAAACAAAGCAACTCTCACTTCCAGTATTTTTAAGGTCCAGCATTTTGACACAATGGGACAAATCTTTGGATCGTTTTGACTGGTGGCTCTGTTTGCTTTTATTTGACTTCAAGTGCTGTGCTTTTTGAGTTTAGAAGTCTTTTAGACACTTCTAATGTGCTTACGCCCTCTAGTGACCCTGGAGGTGTTCTTTGCCTTGCTTATGTTTTGATGAGGGTTATAAAATTGGTTAGTGCAGTGCTGTTGCATCAGCACTTGATTTTAAGATACTAACTTTATTCTATAACTTTTATTTTATATTAAGGAAATTATTAGAAGACCTTTCCAGCAGGAAAAGTATAGAGCATACTGTGTGATGACTTAAAAAAAAAACCTTAATAGTTTGTCTTCATATCAAGATAGTTACAGTAAAAAAGGTATATTGGTTTTGATTGTCAGCGTACTAATCTGAAATAATTTTAGTTTCATTTAAGATGAATAGACAGTATGTACATATCTTCTACAGAAACTTTTACAGAAAATTTGGGCTCTGTCAATATAAGCAACAAATAAGACTTGTTTTGTAGTTAAAAATTATTTTTTAAAAACTTCTTTATGTGGACATGTTACAGAAATGTCAATTTTCTTCTAGCTTTAGAAACATGATTAATTCTTTATCCTATAGACAGTTATTCTAAACTTTTCACTAAATTATCACTAACCTGTAAATCCAGGAAGAAGAGTATCCTCCACGGGATGATTTCAGTGATGCAGATCAGCTTAGAGTGGGCAATGATGGCATCTTCATGTTGGCATTTTTCAGTAAGTTATCTTGTATCCCAGACCTACTGAGGTGTATCATAATTGTACCTTTTTCCTATGGAGTATAAAAGAGAGCTGTGATAAATTGCATTAATGTACTGTAATGAACAGATTTTTCTGCCTGTGCACAGATACAAACACTTCCTGTTCCAGATACAGCAAATATGTTGCCTTTTTTGGTGGCATCTGTCACAGATAAGGCGACAAAGCAAAATCATAGTAAATACTTGAAAGTCTAGCACTGGAAATTCTGTCATCTTCTAGGAGGACCACCAACTTGAATTAAAGGCCAGATCACAGGAATCTGGCCATTGATTTTTCACTAGAAAATATTTGAGAGAGATGATGTACTGTATCAAAGTTGCTAATGTTAGTGTAGTGAATTAGGCAGCTGTTGGTTAATTTCTGGAACAAATCCAACCATACTCATTTTCAGGTTGAACTGTCACTGTCGTATAAAACACTGTCATATAAAAATGCATTGTCTTTGGATAATTTCAACCTCTGATTTCAACCAGCTTTCCTGTAGCTCTTTGTCATGTACTGTGTGCACACTGTGCATGTCTTGTAACTTGTGTACTGCATTAAGCAAAGTTATATCTAGCAAATAGAAGCTGTTCTTATGAGGAAGCTGTGTTAGTTTTACCAATTGCTTATTTCTTTCTAATTTCTGAGGGTTTCCTCCCTTTCTGAAAAAAATGTTTGGCAACCTGGGTGGAAGTTTGATGTTGGGGATATATATCTGTTCTACTGAGAATTCATCAGGATTAAAGCTGATTGATTATCCACTGAAGTATCCATTATGTCTTTCAACCTAGGTTTTGTAATAGTTCTTTTTTCTGTAATCTTTTTTGAAATCTCTTTGATTGTTGCAGACACAGGTTACAATGCTTTCACAGAAAGTTTTTTTCATGTTGGTGTATGATGAGGTGCTTGCATCTTGGGATAAAAATATATGTCTCTGCCTCACAAAGCAAATCTATAAAGATGCTTATAGATTAGCAAAGTGAGTTTTGTAGTCTGATCTCTTTCTGTAGTTGGAGCCTAGAAAGAGTATATTCTTGGGGGCAAATGGAGGTGTGACTTAATTTTTCCTTTTTGCTTTATTTTCCTCACCCTTTTTTGTATTTTGTAGCTTTTTGTATTTAACCTATTAAGATCCTTTATTGTATGAACTTGTTCTTCCTTTTAAATTCTGGTTCAGGCCTTCATTAGCACTGTATTGGAGGCCAAGGGGATTGTTGGCTTTAATACGTCTTAAGTCCTTTAAGTCACAGATGTCCAAAACTGCATTCCCAGAACCTTGTGTCCACCTTCAAGAATGCAAGTATTTACTTGGATAAACTGGCAACCTTCTCTTCAAATAGGTATTTAGCTGAGTCTGACTGCACAGAGCAGTACTCTTACACACTGGACAAAAATACTCTGTAGATCATAATTTTTCATTATTGTTCTGAGACTTTGTTATTGCAAACTTTACTTACAAATGAGTACTTACACATTGTAAGGTATTTATGTAAGTGTGTGCTTATTTAGAATGTGTTGGTTATTATGGATGCTGGTTACATAGGGGAATTGATCAACTTGACTTGCTGTTTGTGCTCATAGTATGAGGAGTTCACAAAAACACAGTTATGGATAGTAATAGAACTGTAATATTAGATTTTAGAAGTTTTTCTTAGGAACTTTGAGAATTACATGAAAAATGAGCTTAACATAATGAGAGCATATTGTATATGGTGGACTGTGTATTCAAGTTTGTCCAATAAGGAGAAAAAAGTCTCCAAAAAGTTTATGTAGATTTAAGAGAGCAGCAATTAAAATGAAATTTGCAGTACGGCTGTCTTTTGGGTATTTTCCCAGGGTTGGATATCTTTAAATGCTGCAGGTAGAGGTGGCAGATCACAGAAAGCTTCAAATAAATTCTCTCACATAGTTAAAATGTGAGAGAACTGTATCAGGAACAGTTCTCTAGTGAAAGGAAAGCGAACAAATGGCTTCTTCTAGATGTGCTCTCACACCTCGTCCCTGATTGTCAAGTACAGCTTTGGAAGATCTTGGGGATGGAGCAGGGGCAGATAGCTTTGTTTTAACAGTAAGCTATCATTCTTTAATTTCATTTTATTCAAGTGAAGCAAAATAAACTTTTTACTGAGCTTACCTGCATATTGCAGTCACTTAATGATATGTAGCCACCATCTAGTGGTAGCTGCCCACGTTGCATAAAATTGCTGTCTCCAGGCCATCTAGTGGCCAGATCAGATTATTGGGGGGTTTTGGTTGTTTTAGGAGCCTGCTGCATGCCAGTAACAGACCTGTTTCCCATCTAAGCTATAAAGTGTTGTTGTCTTTAGCAGAACTAAATACAATAGGACAATACACACTAAAGAAGTGAAGTCCTTTGCATGAGGAGGTGGATATTTGTTTTGCTTGATCCAGAAACTTGGTGAAAAACCTTCAAAAACAACACATTTTATTTCTAATATATGGTAAAACCATGTTTCAGGAAATTGGTGTTGCCCCTTAGTCTGTGATTATGTTGGTGAGCTAACAATCTGCTCTGTAATGGTCAGGACTGGTGTCTATCAGCTTCTCATTTTTAGGAAAATGAATATGTGTGAATATACTCATTTTGCTATGAATGCAAAATGGAAAAAAATGCTATCAGACCACTTCATGGGGTTTGTTTTCTATTTTTAAGTCAGCTGTGCCTTATACAGCATAGTATAAGTTTTCTAGAATGCCAAAGGAAGTTAGTAGGTGAGTTTCTCAGAGTATTTTTTTGTATGCACCACAAAAGGGTGGAATTTCTGAGCTGTGTATTTCCATTTTGAACACAGCTGTGATTGTGATAGAGCAAGTAACTGTCATAAACAAAAGTTTTGGTTTTCATGCATAAACTCATACTAGTAGGTTCTCTGATGGAGGTCCTTTTGGACATTATTAAAAGTCTTATATGGTTTTCCTATATGTTTAAGGAATGCTTTAGAACCAACCTTTTTTCCTGTGTGGGCCTCAAGAGGAAGTGTGGAGCTTATCTGAATTATTTGAAACCATGTAAGGGAGATTTGCATTGTCCCTACAACATTGGAAAAATGAATTCAAACTTCATCGATGAATTAGTAAGTAGGAAAAAGTGGAGAAAAGTGTTCAGTAGTGCAACCAAAGCTTGAATTCTCATACAGAAATCTGACCTGTTCTTCCTGAACATCTATGCAATTTAAGCACTGTATACAACTCACAGCAATGAAATCTTGCTTTATGGGAAAATGTAAATGTACATGATGTCCTATATTGAACTATATTGAACAGAAAATATCCATACCAAAATTTTGTAAATTAATGTTCATACAGTTTTCAAAAATGTTAAATGCCTCAAACAGTCAATAAACTGCACACAAGCTTGGACACCTGCTCCTGGGGTTTCAAGGGAGCCCAAGTTGGAAGGCAGAGTTGTAGCACAAGTTCAGGGTGAATGCAGCCTCCTGCAGCTTGCTGAGACTCCTCAGCATGATAAGCATAATTGAATTTCCCATGGGAAGCTTCCTCTGTGTAACTTTAGGAAGCCTAACTTCTGTATGCTTACATCACTAATGTTATCCAGGTTTCCCTTAGTCATGCAAGAGAAGCTGAGGGGAAGTCACTTCATTAAAATTTTAAATGTTGAGAGATAGAGGAACTGTTTTTGAGTTCTTATTTCTCTCTGGTTATTATGGGGGTGTTGACTGACCTTCATACACAATCACCTAACTTCTTTCTGTAGAAACAATTTGACTTATATAGGGGTTTTTTTATGCCTTAGATATAATACAAAGCATTTGGGATGAAGAAGCTTCTAACTGGGTAGTAAGAAAAACATAGCAACAACAAGTATGAATAAATTGCTGAGGAATGTTTCTGAACATTATTGCTAAGAAAAAGATTGTTTTCTGTGGAAGCTGATAGCCAATATTTCTAGTGATCATCATCACTCTATAACTGAACCTTCAGTATGGAGCAAAGATGTATCCCAGTTAAAGAGTGGAGCAAATTGTATACAGGAATGAGAAGAACAATTCCTAGTAGTGCATGGAGATTTGGAGGGGATTATTTGTTTTTGTAGTATGCTTAGTAAGTCTTGGCCAGGTAGAAAACGTTAAGTTCTTTGGCATTTGCTATATATTAAAATAGTAAGCAAATGAACAAACAAATTGTGAATAAATGCTATAACTGAGCATAAGTTGCTTTTTATATATATAGTTGCCATTATAATCTTATTACAGGCTTGAGCCATGGCTAAAATTTGGAACATAAGGCTTCAGATCAGTTTTACTAGTTTCTTTTCATGATACTGAATATAAACTTAAAACAAGTGATTAATGTGTGGAAAGTTGTGGAAGGCTAAGTAAAAAAAATCAGCAGGTGAAGTGCTGGAGCAACTGGGGAAAAGTCACAGTGTAATGCTCTTCTCATTATTGTTTCATCTGATGCATTTCAATATGTACAACTCAAAACTCCTGTACTTTGTATTTTGGCTGGGATTATCTTATTCTCCTTAAGGAGAAATACAGCATAAATGTAAAGACTATGTTGGATCACCAACACTGTTTATTAAAAAAGACCTTTAGTCCAACCCTCCTCCTCCCCAAAAAACTAGTGCCTTATGTGTTCCATTATGAGTTTTGTTTTCATGAGGAGATAATGCTAATGTTTATATTCCTTTTATGTGAAATACAGTTATATAGACTTCCTCTCTCCTCCTGTCATCACCTCAGGAGTTACAAAATTCAAAAATCGTGCTTTTATCAGTCCTACTTCTCAATGGTGCTAGAATATCAAGAGTAGATACTGAAATCATGGTGCCAGTGCAGTCAGTGCGAGTTTCATCTAAATGTCTGAAACTTGTTGAAGGAAAGTTGACAGTAGCTAAAGGTTGGACTCAAGTAGGAATGTAATCACTTTTGAGATAGAAAACAATTCTTGTTGCACAGTGGTTTGTTTTGCAGTGGAGATCTACAGGATGCACACAGAACCTGGCTGTGTGAAGAGGACGGGCAAACAGAAGTCATACAGAAGTTAGGAGTTCCTTTTTTAGTTAGAATCATGATATGGTTGCACTCACTAGATTGTTCCCCCTCAATTTTAGGAATGGCTTTCCTTATGATAGCAGGTTATTAGTGTCATGGCAGGTATGTGTGGGAATGTTGTGGAAGCTGATGTGGTATGAAGGATAAGGTCATCTCTCAAACACCTGAGCAATGTCATTTACATTTCACAAAATAAGTGGATGCAGAAAAATAGTGGAGGATAACATTTGTTACAGCAAGGAACTTGTACAGCCACTTAGTTGTCTCCAGTAGATAGACAAGGAAGTTGGTAATTCTAGAGAAATTAGTACGTAATTCCTTTTACTGGTCACTCCCCTCACTGGTCTATTTTCTCCCTCAGCTTGATGGGAGAGCTTGTGCTGTGGCTTCTCTATAGCAACATAGGGATGAGAATTATGAACAACTTTGATTGCAATAAAAAATTGAGACAGGAATTATACAGGAATTAACTGCAGTAACTTATCAGATGCAGTATAAAGCTCAGAGCTTGGATGGCTGACAGAAGATACACATGGATGCAACATGATGCAAAAAGATATACAGATAGGCAAATGAGGCTGACCTTGACGTAGACAAAGGCAATTGGAAGGAATTATAGTCTGCTCAGAACCTGGAGATGCATTTCTGAAAGCAAATAGTGTATTTTGTAACCAGAATGAGACAAGGAGAAATTGTATAAAAGTAAGAATTCCTGTTGCCACCGTCTGTTACCTATGTCTCTGACCAATACAAGATGTTTTCTCACTTGTACTAAATGACTATTTTGATGTGAAGTCTTCCAAAACTTCTCTTGGAACTTCAGTTTATTTAAAGTTCATGGAATCCTACTGCAGTTTTACAGACTCATTTTGCATTTGTGAGCATATCATTGCATCTTTATGTGGTTTATGGGAAGACTTGTAAGAAGGTTTTAAAGTACAAAAATAGTGGTTTTACAGATAGTATCTCAAAATGCTTTAATTAAAGGAAACTATATAGCAATTTTCTGTTCGTAATTGTGTGTTCAAACTTTACTGATGAGACAAACTTATTTTCCTCTGATGATTTAATGTCTGAATTTTGTGTAGCTAAGTTTGAGATTTTAAGCATTAAAGATCTGTGGGCAAGGGTTTTGTTCCCCTCTACCTGTCTTCCATTCCTCTTTCCCTCCTCTGTGGTTCTTGTGTTTACTGTGGAGTTCCCTAATGTTTTCAAATTTCCTCTGTCATGTCCTCTCCAGAATTACTTGAGTTTCCTTCTTCTACCAGTTCCTCTAGCTCTTCTGTTTGGTGATTTTCTTTTTAGATATCCTCACTGACTCCCAAGCTGGGCCATTCCCCTAAGTGTGAATTCTCACACTCTGATGTAATGCATGCAACCTGAAGTCAATACAGATGGAGATGCTAACTGCCAAGTACATATGCAGATATGAAACTTTAGGTTGTTGAACTAAGTGTTATGTAAAAGTGTTAATTGAAACAGTAGTGGTAGTTATGGTCAATGTCCTTTTTGTTCATTGATTTCTTAAACTTCTGTGTAAAGCTCCCAAGACTTCTTATGTCTTAGATCTAAAAGAGAAGACATGAATATAGATCTAAAAGAGACACATGAAACAGCTTCTCAACTTACCTTCATTTCTACACTAAGTTTACAGAGCAAAAGTGGATGCTTTTATTCTGTTCTATCCAAACTGGATAAAGCTGAATATACAGCCTTGATACAAGCACATGTGTGTGCACATAACTATATTTTTGGTTATAAAAGTGTAGCAAGTATTTTTTGTCGTTGTTTTAATCCAAATTTTGTATGTTGTAGTAATTTTGTATTTTACTTATGTTCAGTATAATCTGGTGTCTATTGCAGTGTAATACTTCCTTTTATGTTGGAATTTTCTCGTGTGTAAAGTAGTAGGTTCCAGCCTGTTTACCATTTGCTTTGTCATTAAGTGACTCTACCATGGGGAATGTCTGGGTTCAAAGTCAATCTCTGAAAGCCTGAATTACAGGAAGGGAATTAACTGACTGTGTAAGCATGTCCTTAGTAGTTTAAAAGTGAAATTACTTAAGTCTGTTTGCTTAGTTATACAGATTAACAGAAGCTACTGTTTCTTTTATTTTATAGTGGCGTTTATTTTCAACTGGATTGGATTTTGTTTATCCTTCTGTATAACAAATACCATAGCTGGAAGGTATGGTGCAATCTGTGGATTTGGTCTCTCCCTGATCAAATGGATTCTCATTGTACGGGTATGTTTCTTGATTCACACTGTAGAACAAGCCCATAACAATTTATTCAAGGATATAATGAGGGAATTGAAAACCAGTGTTTCTTCTTTTTTTTACCTGACACAGCATTTGATGTTCACATTTCCACTAAAATAAATGTAGAATGACTCATTCCTTGTATAGTATTTAAAAGTCTACAGAAGAAGTGGAGCAAGTACCTAAAATATCACCAGTATTATAGTGTCATTTATAAAAGATTTGTAATGTCTTGGCCTGTTGGGAAGGGAATATAAAAAGCTTTTCTTCTTTGTGTTTGATTCTTTTATTCCTTGTAAGATACATATAAGATCAAGCCCAATGTAAATATGAAGTTAGTCATATTTTTACAATCTTAAATGCTTGGTTCTTGATGCTTTCACTGCAAAACTAGATACTTTTCCAAAAGTCACGTAAGCCAAATGCAAGTTACTTAGCTAAGTGGATGCTAGATAAAATGTAATTATGCTTTCTGAACTAGAATTCTACATTTGTGAGACACAGCATTTAAAATCCCTTTTAACAAAGAAAAAGATCTTGGATAACTTGCATATCTTTCATATTCTGCCATCAGTGATCTTTTTTGAATTTTTTTTCCTCTGTGTGTGTTAGTAACTTGATTCAGTCTTAGCATGATAGTAAAAATATTGTTGACAGATTCCATGGTCGTTCCTGGATGTGTACTTGCATCCTTCTTAGACCGTTTTTTTTTTTTTTTAAATTTCCTTTTTGCTCATTCAGAGCAGGGAAATGCTGCTGGATAAGATGTGATTCTGGTGTATTTGTTGCAATTCAGGGGCTGAGATGGAATTCATCTTAATGGAGACAGAAGATATAAATTTTTCAATCATGCATTTGTTTGGGATATTTTCAGCTTCCCTTAAGGCATACTAAACAGAGGGCAGAACTTGCTCACTTTGTCAGTTTTATTATTCCTCTCTCCTGGAAAATGTCCTCAAAACAAATATAAAAATTAATATATGCTAAACGTCCTTGCAGAGTTACTGTGTTCAAGACTGAGATTAAATTATTGTTTGTAATCCATTACTAATTCAAAAATATTAGAGCTGGCCAATTCTAAGACCTCTGAAAGGGGTGGTTTTTTCATAATAAAGATCATCATGTTCCTCTACTGTCTTCCTTCATAGGACAAGAGCAGAAAGCTTGGGACGTGTGTTGACAGTCATTTTAATGGTGGCACACAAGCAGGCCTGTGTGCACCAAATTATTCTGTTCCTTTCTTTCAAGATCTTCCAAAGGCTTGTGTCACACACACAGGGGCAGTGATACAAAATTTTTTATGTCTAAACAGCCTGAATTCACATATGCCTGATCTGGGATAATTTTTACTGGGGAGAAGGAAGAGCAGGGGGAACAAAAGCACAATTTACTATAGGGAAAATTCTGCAGCCATGGCTGATTCTGCCCAAGGAGAGTAGGAGAGGAAAGTAATGCAGATGGGCAAGTATTTCATTGTTGGTTTTAGTAAATCTTCTTTCCAATTAAATGAAATTGTAACTATTGAAAAAGTATATTGATATGTTTGTGTTTGTCTATATTTATATGCACACACACATAATGTCTAGAGAATTGAAAATACTGACTAACAAGTGGGATGGGATCAATGTCAATGTGTTGTCAAAATCCTAGGAATCGAGTATTTATATAGGGATAATGTAAATACCAATTCTGTTCAACTTAGCAATTCTGTTTCTTGCTATTTTTTCTTTGACTGATGATAGAAATTAATAGAGTATATAAGAATAAACTCTCAAAGAATCCACATGACCTGCCTTTATTCTGGAGAAAATGTGTGGATTAATGGAAGAAAAAAAAAGCCAACATTATCTGGAATTATTTAAATGTCTTCAATTTTCATCTGGTTGCATATGTGGCCCATTATCTTTTGGTTGATTTTGGCTGGTTTTGTTTTGTTGGGGTTTTTTTGTTTTGTTGTTTTTTTTGTGGGGGTTCTTTTGTTTGTTCAGGGTTTTTTATTTCTCCTTCATTACTACTTGGTTGATGTACTGAGATGTCCTAGGAAGGACAAATGGGAGGCACTGTCAGGATGCAGTAAACATAATGAATGATAGCTGGGTAAAAGTGTATGGAAGGTGTGCAGAGCTGCTAAGTAGGTTATTTTATTCCTTCTGGCAACTCTTCACTCATCTCCTCGTTTCTACTTTTTGTGTGGGTTTTGGAGACATTTGATTAGCCTTTTTATCAGCGAAGCATGAAGTCTGGAGTCTGGTAAAGGCACAGATACCTGTCTCCAGTATGATCACACCCTGCCCTCCAGCTGCCTCCCACTTCACAGGGAGGACAAAACTGTCTGCCATGGTCACTCGCAGGAACAGTTGAAATGGCACTTCAAGGTTCATTTAGTTGCGTTCAGCTCACTGCTGGGAACTGAATGCTGGTTTGAAAATGAAAAGACTTTAATGAGTTGGGGGTCTTTATAGGGCTGGTATTTGTGGCAGCGATTAACAGTAGGGGGTATACAGAAGGTCAAAAGCTCTTCTTTTGTGGGGTCAGCAGAACATCCCTGTCTGATAAGATTAAACTAATGTGGCTTTTCGTGTTAATATCTAAAGCAGCAGGCTGCTGTAATGTGTTTGGGATGGCAGCCACTGAGGGGAAAAGGAAAAATCGACAAGTGGTGGTTCATTATAATAAGAAATGTCAGATTACTGACAAGTAATACAAGGGTATTTTTCACATATATATATTTTTATATGGGTGCACACATATTTTTTAGAGATTTTTAATTACTTCTCTGCAAACCAACAGACACTAGAAGTGTTTTATTTGTGTATTAAACTGCTGTACAAATACTAGTGTTGCATTTTAGTAGGCTACATTACTTTTATTTTAACTTGCTTTTTTCTCTGTGCTTTCTCTATTTGAATAGTGCATTAAATTTTTCTTAGTTGTCTATATTACTCTATCTAAGCCTCATGTATGAATTTTAGTTTTCAGATTATTTTACTGGATATTTCAATGGACAGTACTGGCTTTGGTGGATATTTCTCGTACTTGGTAAGTGGCAGTTGAGTTCATTTCTGGTTTGATGTGAAAGTGCTCAAAGATGAATCATGTAATTGTAAATAAGTTTTGTAACAAGTTTAATTATGTACTTTTCCTTAGCTGCTGATAATTTAGTATGTTGTTTTAATTTTTCTAGTATTCATGAGGTTATTGGTTACCATAGTGGTATTGTTGTGTGAACTGTGGACTATTCAAATACCCTTCAGCTCAAAAAAAAATTGTTCTGCATGTGAGTTTGTGTAAAACACACTTGCAATTTGTGCTTTTTAAGCTGCTTCTACTGATCCAAGGGTGCAGAACTGTGTAATGAAACATCGGCTTTATGTAGAGAACATATTGAAAAGTGAGGGATAAGTAGTATTTACATGTAAATACTTATGTGTCAAGTATTAAATTTTAAGCAATGTGACTGAACCCAGGAAGGTGGAGTCTGCTGTCTTGTGCACAGGTCACAAAATGTCCTTTTTGAGTCCTTTGAAATGCAAACTGCATCAGCAGTTGTTCAGTAGGATGAGAGAATGGCTTCATGCTTGCTGATCACAGCGGTCCCATGATGTCAGCTTTCTCTTAAGAGCTCTGCGTGCCCATGTTCAAAGTCTTATACACATCAAATTCTGCCCTTCTGTTTCTTTTTAATGAGGATATACCAATCCCAACCACTATAACTTTTCTCCAGCTGTGGATTTTGTAATTTGAATATGGAATTTGGAATGATTTTCTTTTGCAGAAGTGAGTGCTGCTATGCATTTTAATTTATGTTTCCAGCTCTGGAGGCATGATAAGCTGTTGCTGGTTCAGTAGGTGGCACTCTTCCCTTTGAGTCAATTGATTCAAGTGGCTAATAGCAGATGTTAGAATTAAGTGTTGAGTAAGTTAAGAAAAAACACCAACTCTGAGATCTTCACTGTTTGTGACTCGCTGTTTTTATCTTGAAAGAAATGCCAGAAGTCCTAAACAACGTACCTGAAAAATTCTCTATCTGCCTCTTACTAGTTTTCATGGGCATTCATCAGACTTTGTAATGCCCACCTTGTTCTGCTGTTGTGCCCTTGGTTGCTTGAAATACATAAAACCTGCAAATGTTTAACACATCAGAGCATTAGTCCCTTGAATGTTTTTGTATTGTTTGAGGTTATTGTATTGATGTAGGTGAAATGACTCTGCAGACACAAACAGACATTGAAGTGAAATGACTTTTGCAAGCATAAACATCTCCAGATAAATTTTTAATTAAAATCAAGGTCTGTGGTGACTGTGATTGGGGTTTGACACCTTTTTTCAGTAGGATGAAAAAGTGTTCTTCCCCTAGCACTCCCCCTGCTCCCACATGTCCATGGAAAAAGCTGCAGTTTTTCTTTTTACTGGTCTGTTGCACATGTTCAGGAAATAGTTCCCTTTAGTTTGTAAAAGCCTTGTTTTCGGTCTGAAGTGTCTGAGGATTTTTTTATTTTTTCTTTAAATCACAAAGTTTATAATATACCTTGGAATAAAAATCAGTCTGAGGCATACAGTGTGCATCCAGCAGTCAACGTTCCCTTGTGTTATGTATGTTTTACATGAAATATGCCAACAATATTTTTAAACTGATAAAGTGGCTAGAACACCACAGAAAGATTCTACCTAAAAAAGCTATTTAGCAGGACATGGAGTATTATCATGCCATGGGAATGCTGCCAATCAGATCTGTGTTTTGTGGTTTTAGATAACCTTTTGTTAATGCACACAAAGTAGTATGTTCAGCATCTCTCTAGGAGTGAATGAGTTGGAGTCTTTCTTATGCATAGCCCTTTGACATCCTTCAGCCCACCTACTGCCTTCTCCTCTCTTCTGGTGTTCACCGATCTGTTTCTGCTTGCTTTCCTTCTTTCAACATCTGGAAAAATCTGCTTAGGCAAAAAGCAAAGTGGTCTCTTTCCAAAGAGCTGTCATGTACAGTGAAAAAAATGGAGAGAGACAATTCTGAATTTTAAATTTAAATGTTAGCCATTGTTTCTTATTGAGGAACACAATGGAAAGTGGATACTTTTTTTTCTTTCCTTAACAGAGAAATGTAGAATATGACTTGAGCTTGGATTGGTTTTCCATCATGCATAATGCAGGAAATATGCAGTCAAGCACCTAAAAAGCTGCCTGCCCTCATTTTTGCTGTTTTAGCTTTTCAGTTGAAAGGGGGACTATGTCTGGTAGCCTTTGGGTAGCAGGTTTTATAGTGGACTTGAGGTCAAGATCTTACTGCTTTCTTCTCTATGGAGAAGTTGCCTTAATCACAGAAAAGTATCTGGCTTAAGTTCCACTGGTTAACAGACCGTTCTCTGTCTTTTTTTTTTTCCCTTGCATGCATGTTGTAATGGAGCTTTGGTTAAAAAGCAAAAGGAAAGTTAAAAAAATCAGACAGAAATAATCTTAAGAAGAAAAGAAATTACCATTGGAAAAACTCAGGGACTCATCCAGGACAGCAGGAAGAAAAAGTACATCATGTAGGAAAGAAAAGAATGAAATCCTTTGCTAAACTTGTAAAACCTCAGTTTAGATTTTCATTTGAACATTTGAACTTTTAATGCACGTGTATATATTCACATAAGCATGTATCTTCAAGGTACCATTATTGCAAATGTGACTTCTCTGTGACTGTTGTGTACATCTTTTTCCACTTAGTGGAAATATTCTTTCAAATGCAGTGAAATGTAGATAATTTAAAATATTTTGAAATTTGGAGTTGACAAAAACTGTAATATTGACATATGTTGAGTAATTTTCTTTGGCAGTTGTTCTTTCTCCACTTGGAGAAGTGTTTTTTCATAGATGGTTAAATCCCAAGTCATAATCTGCTATAATTCATTATTGGCTTCTTGCTAGAGCAAGACAATTTCTTTCCTTGTCTTTTTTTTTTACTATTTTGACTTACAGTACATTTATTGTGCACGTTGTTAAGGGTGCATTTTGTAAACTAGATATTCTTCTAACTCTTCTAGTAATTTATTTTGAGAATTCTGCTTGAAAAGAATTTGCAATTCAGATTCTTGTACTCTTCAGGATATTTTTCTTCTCTGTGGGTATTTTTATGCAGTCTTTTTAGCAGATGACACTTGAACTGAAAATCTCTAAAATTTGTGAAAAATCTTTCATAAAATCGAATCCTTGTATTACAAGATTGAAGCTGACTTGATTGTTGAATTTCTGAATAATAAATAAAGGCTTCCATTTACATTGTAGGCTAGATTTCAAAAATTATGTTAATAAGAATAATGTGGGATAGTGTGTATTTATGTTAATATACTGAATTTTGTGCATTTTCTACACTTTCAGGACTCCTCCTATTCTTTCGAGGCTTTGTTAATTATCTTAAAGTCAGAAATATGTCTGAAAGCATGGCAGCTGCTCACAGAACAAGATTTTTTTTCTTGTACTGAAGGTAAGGCCTTTTTAGTGATGAGGTTATCTTTATCAGGAAAATGGAGAAGAAAGAAATATTAAAAATAAATAATCAAACTTCTGTCACAAAGTAGAAGTTGCATGGTTTTTGAACATCTGTCATGAATATTGTATATATATTCTTCATGGGCTCGGAGATGTGTGAAGTCTCTTGCTTGAAAGCAAATAATGCATCCTCATTGCCTCCAGTCTTCCCTGGAACTAATGTTCAGCAGCAAAAATTGAGAAACATGTTATTTTTCCTAAGAAGCAGTGTCTGCTGCTGTCAGGATACTGTCCTTTGTACTGGAAAACTGGCTTTAGTAGTCAACCTGTTGTCAGCAAGTTAGGAAGCACTAATCTGCCTGCATATTAAATCTGATTGACATGGGTCTGAACATGCAAACAATAGTTGAGTATTGTCTCTCTTTACATGACTGGATTAAGACAGTCATGTACAAGTATGATTATTGTGTATGCAACAATGTGCTTTATATATCCTTCAGGTAGCTGACTAATCAGTCTGGCACATATCCACTCTTCTCTTTTTAATACTATTTGTCCGTTAAGTGGATTTATTCAACCTCACTATGCAACTTAAACCAGGGGTCTTTATTTGCATTCAACTTTTTTTTATTTAAATTGCATGACAAGATAAATTTAAGCCTAGAAATAAGTATTGCAGCCTTTTCATTGCCTTGCACTTTACTAAAAGTGCTTAAAGACTGTATTTTGACATACCTGAGAAGCTACGTTTGCTGTAAAAAAAAAAAAAAAAGTATTTTATAAATTTTCTCCAGGATTGATCACAGGATCAATTTGAATTAACCTGCAACACATTTTTAAAGCCTGAAAACAGAGACAGTATGTGACTAAAAAAAAAGAAAAGGTTCTTTTTATAAAAGACAGTGATGAACATTTAAAAACAGCTAATGGTGAATGTTTGCTATACAATATACACTTGATTATGAAAAAAATCTGTTAATGTAACTGTGAAACATTTCTTTTAAATGTGGGGGTTTTTCCAAATTATGCAGTAAGTTAATCAATTGAGGTGTATATTGCCTTTTAACCCCCAATGTAAAAAGGCAACTACATGGCAGCATTGCCTTTTTGCAATAGGTAGATATGACTTCTTTTTTTAGTGTTGTGGTATTCTCTTCAGAACACTGAAATTTGTAGACATGTGACTGAAAATATCTGTTAGCTTTCAGTACAGAAAAGTTTAAAAATACGATTTAAAAACAGTTGTTAGGACTAAATTGTATTTGAGAACTGTAGTTTGAAGAGAATAGTGAAAGTGTAGGACAATACAGTCTAGGATTCCTTGCTCTTCTGCAGTTAAAATTCTGCATTAGGACAAAACACTGTTTAACCCAGGACTTACTGGAGTTAATGAGCTGTCCTGTCAGAGTTCAGTGGCTTTGAATTTTTTCTTTACCAGTAAGCACCACTGAGATGTGCGGGTTGTGGGCTCATGAGGTCTGTGGGGTGTTTAAAGAGATGAACATGTAAATATTATGTTTCTGAAGCATCTTAAGTAGGGAAACAAGAAGTTCAGATTAATTGCTATTACATTTTAATGTCCTTGTTCTTGCATAGACGAGCAAATTCCTCTAAAGTGACTCCTCTACACTGATTATTAGTTTTAATAAATAACAAATAACACCCATACAATTGGAAATACTCTCAGGTGTTCTTTTGAAATGATAACAAAATAACAGTAAGTTTTTGGGTTTTTTCTCCCATCCTGACATGGGAGGTGGGGAGTCTGCTGTTTTGCTTGCAGTTCGGGTTTGCTGGTCACTTAGCAACGCTGCTTCTGGTGAGTCATGGCAATGAATTGAAGTACAACTTTTTCTTTATCTGCAGACTGCATCGAACAGACATTCCTTTCCTATGCTGGTGTGAAACTTCCAGATGATCTGTAACCCTCCAAGTTAATAAGATAGAAGGCTACTAAAATCAGAAGACAAATTAATGAAAATATGGCTTCAAAAATGAATGACAGGATGGTTTATGATCAAGTACCAGTTCTGGTCATTCTAGTAAATATTTATAATTGCTGCCTTTTGTTTTAGCACATTTGTATATGTGCTTGTTAAAAAGATAGTATTGAAGTAAAAACAAACTATCTGTAAGTATAGATTAGGTACAGTCAGACTCAGTTAATCTGTGCTTGTTGTATCTAAAAGATTTGAGTGGTAACTTGTTTCACAGCTTGTATGTACCACTGACTTGGTGATCTGAACTTCTGAGTACAATAAAATGCATTAAATGGTTCAGATTAACCAGTTCAGATAGGTTTTTTAATATAATTTAGATTCATCTAATGATTGTATAGAACATTTTTAAGTTTACTAAACCCCAGAGTTCTTTGTCAAACTTATATTCGCCAATATTTTATTGAATTCAAACCAATATACTGGTTTGGGCTAAAACTGATACACTTTGAGTCCCCTGTAAATAACTGCATAAATGACTGTTCTAATTGCTTCTTAGGAAATATGTCAAACTATATTTTGTAACAACATATTCTCTAAATTTTGTTTAATCTTAGAGTTATATACTTTTTTTTTGTTAATTGGCTATTAAAGGTTTAGTTAATAGTAGATGTAATTTTGGAGGTCTGCATTCTTGAGGTCACTATAAATACAACATCCATATTGAGTGCTTCTCAGAAAAAAACATACAAATACTTTATAATGCTTGTTTAGAATAAATATGTTGCCTAATTTCATAAGAACAAACTAGTTTAAATGCAAGGTAATTTGGGAAATAGTCTATGAAGGAAAAATACCTTTCAAACCTCTGAAAGTAGAAAATGTGTTTTACCTCTCCCTTTATTCATTTAAGGTATACTATTACATTCTTATAAATATCATCTCTTTACGGGGTACTGTCTACAGTTCATGCATGTGTCGTTTCTTTTAAATTTTGTGAAATTTATGCTTCTTCTTTAAATAGGAGAAGACATCTCTCAGATCTTTGTACAACTGGAATCTCAGTTGCAAAAAGACATTGGCTGTTGGTTGCACCTTTGAGGAAAAAAAGTACAAATAGTTTCCTCCATTTTTATTTTTAATTAGAATTCTGCTTTTTTATTACTAACATTAAAAACAGTGAGGTTTATGTTGTGTTAAGCTAGTGCTGTATTGAGTTTTGTATCTATAATGAATGTTTAAAATATACATACGTAAACATTTTCATTTTCCTAATCTTTCAGAGATATCAGATAGTGACTAAAACTTTAGGGGTACCTCTACTTCTCAGCTTTTTATGGAAAGAAGAAAGTTAAGTATTATGTTCAATATCCTATTGGGATTTCCTTCTAAACTTCTATTTGTTTCTGTGTTCTTTTGCATTCATTGTCCAGATGAAAAAGAAGCAAATAATAAAGCATTGCTTTGTTTTGCTAATTAAGACTTAATATTTTTGGGTTGTTTTTTTTTTTGTACTTTATATCCAAAAATGCACACTGCAGTATTTGTGCCAACATGGAATTACAGACAAATTACTTGGCAAAATAGGTACTAACCAATCCTCTCTGCTCATTTTTATCTCATGTTCTATGACAGCAAACTGTGAGGATATTTCTTTTAAGGAGTTAATGCAACCATGCAAAGCAGACAATATTACTTCATTTTCCATGCTTACCAAAATCAACTAGCACTATTTTTCAACTATACCAGTTTTCCCATATTAAGGAGCAACTTCTGGTAGAATTACTTCTGTTTGGTCCAGGCATTTTATAGGAAGCTTCATATGCATACTTTGTGTACTACCTTGGAAAAATGCTCATTTGGTCAGAAAGAATATGCAGGGTTAAAAATCTACACATTATCTAATCCTCTATAGTTGATGCATCAGTTTGGAAGCCTGAAATCTCATCAGCAGGAGGAAGGGAACTGGGACAGTATTTTCAAAGACTCTGCAATCTATTCCAGATGTGTCAAGTGCTGCATATTTTCCTTGCTATTTCCTGTGAGCTTGGTTTGGAGCAGCTGGCTCTGTGGTTTAGAGACACCTGGCCAGCTTTGCTTTGTGTCTTGCGGGTGTGGGGGGAGAAGCTCCAGTATGGCAGTGAAGTTTACTGTAAACAGATTTTGTGTGAATGCAAATACGTCTTTGAAACTTGGGACAGAAACAGCTGAAGAGGCGAGGTGAGGAGAGAAGATTGTGGTTTATTTGAGCAGATGGCATTGAAATTTCTAGTTTTGTCATCTACTTCTATTGATGTAGACACCACAGAAAGATTAACATCTTGAATGTGATTCAGGTAACCTGTGGGACTCTATTAACACATTTCAGAAATGATCTGTCACTCACTTTCAGTCCCCTTACAGAGTAGCGGTTGTCTCCAAGCTTCTGCTTTGCTGTCTCACCTAAGGTGTGGACACAGTTGTCGTCCTACAACACCTTTACATCTGATTTCAACACCCTGCTCTTTCTGTATCTGCTTCCGTCCCTTTGAATAATGTCAGCAGGTGAGGAAAAGTGGCTTTATTCGTGTATTATCGTAACATCAGGAAGCTTTTAATCTATCTTCCACTTTTTGAGAATGTTTTCCCATAATACTCTGCATTAGTTCCTCCTGTGTGGTTCCTTACATTGTTCACCTGAGCAAAACACATTGATCTCATGAAATGACAATAAGTAGCTTCACTTTTGAAGAGAAGATAAATTACCTCTGATATGGAGGTAAATATCTCTCAATAAGGCAAAAAAAATTCTAATCATGCTAAAACATGATTAACATGTACACAGTTACCAGCACAGTCCAGATTATGGTTGCTCCAGTGTGTGTTGTTTTCCAGCATCCAGAGATGCTTATCTTTTTTCCTTCTAATTCTGAGTATAGTTTTACCATCTGTATGTTCTCTAATTAGCATATGCTTTCCAGCTCCATATCGCTTCTCCTTTCTCTGTGCATTGGCTATGCTCCCTGCAAGGGTAGGCAGAAGGTTGTTCTACTGTATGTTGGCTGCAGTTAATAAATAAAGCACCTAGAAATTCTGAAGGGTATTTTTTTATTCCTTACAAAGGCTTGTATCCCCATACATCCATATTTTGTTATTATTTCTGGTATGTAATTGCCTTTCCCCTTCAAACCTTTTCAAGTGAAATAAAGTCAGCTTTCTTGGATTTTTACCTGTGGTATGTTTTCTGCTTGAGTTAACTGGAATGCAGCAAGGCTTAAAAGTATTGCAAACAGCGTGAGATCTCCAGCTCTTGTTCCTTTTTTAAGAGCAAGAATGGTGTCTATTCAAAAATAGTTAAAAATGTTTTGTTTCTTTCATCCTGAGGGATGGTCACAGTTATTCCCATGTTTTTACTTCTGTTCTTTTAGTCTTCACTCCTAATGTTTCTTGTGGTCAAAGAAACACTGTGTTTGTGTGGGAATCTTTAGTGTAATGTAAGAAATTCTTCATTGGTTCTTCATTATACACAGCTGCACAGGTGTCCATCCTTCTTAATTTTCTAGGGTGATGTAGTCCTGTGACCTCCAAATGCCCAGTTGCACCTGGATCATGGACTCCAGCTGCTATAAGTTGTTTATGAGTTAAATAACTATGAAGCGTGCCTCACTTGGACACATTCATTAGCCGAGTCTGGTAATTTTAATATAATTGCAGTAGTGTTGCTGGTTAGTCCACTTCTGCTTCTGTTGTACACAGCTTTCTCCTGAAGTCTTAGGTGTATCTTGTTTGGGTGTTTGAGCAGAGTTTGCTAGTCTTACTGGAAGTGTTACTGGGATAAAGCCAGTGCTAATCATCGTGTAATTGGTAGCATGAGCACCCTTGGGACCATTGCTGACATCAAGCAGCCCTACAGGAGAGCTGGATGGGTACCTTTGATGAGGGGGTGTGGGGATAATGGCTTCATACTGAAGAAGAGCATGTTTCTTTAAGATATTAGGAAGAAATTCTTTACTGTGAGGGTGGTGAGGTGCTGGAACAGGTTGCCCAGAGAAGCTGTGGATGCCCCATCCCTGGAAGTGTTCAAGGCCAGGTTGTGTGCGACTTCAAGCAACCTGGTCTAGTAGAAGGTATCCCTGCATGTGTCAAGGAGGTTGGAATTAGATGATCTTTAAGGTCAGTTTCAACCCAAAACGTATATGATTTTATAATTATTCTTTGATTCCTTGACTTCTAATTAACTAATTTGACAGGATCTCTTGCCATTTTCATAGAAAGTCTTTACAGGGACTTCTGTTTCAGAGAATGACAAGCTGGTTTTGATGGACCAAATTTACCTCTGTCTCTAGAAACAAAGAGCTTCTGAAGACACCATTATTGGGTCACTTTTCTGTATACAGAATGATGGAAATGATATCTTCAAATTAAATGGATAAGCCATTTCTACCTGAAATATAAATCAGATCCCACCTTAAAAGCTGTTACCTTGAGAACAGTATGATGCTGTGGTTAAACAAAATAGGAATTTGTGTTGTAAATAGTTATTGTCAGTCAGTTGTAGTGTTACTGTGCTTTGGATTCTCAAGTGCTGTTATTTTTCCTCTGAGAAGTCAGTTTTTGGAATTTGTGGGCTTTTTTTGTTTTATTTTTTGTTTTGATTTTTTTTGGTGTGTGTGTTGGTTTTGTTTGATGGTTTTTTGGGTTTTTGGGGGGATTTTTGGTTTCTTTTTTTTTTGTAGTAAACTTGCATACATTAAATGCAAGAAGCACTGACAGCATAATCCTGTGGTTATCAAACTAAGTTTATACATTCAGGAGTTAAATGTCCCTGAATTCTGACTGAAAGCCAACATCACATGTTGGACTCGGCAGGTTTTGTATGACTCGGCTCAGGTCTCTGCCTAATTCTTCCTTCATAATGATGGTGAGTGCCGCTACACATTGTGCTCTGGATGTTTCATGGACTCAACTCTTTCAACACCAAAATTTACATTAATGAAGAAATCAGTTTTTCCAACTTCGTTTTTTGTCACAAATCTCATTGTGCTTCCTTACCCTTTTGCTTAGTGTGGTATCTACACAAGTTTAGAGTTGAAAAAGGCATTCTCTCCCTGAATGCTCTTTAAAATTTCAGAGGTGGACGTGATGCATTCATTGGCACTTGGTCCTGATCTTGGGAGGACCTCTCTACAACTACTTGATTCAAAGAGTCAATAAATTTTGTGACAGGCTGCCTAGGAATTAGCCCTTTTAGTCATAAAACTTGCACTTTTTAAAGAAAAACTGCTGCTTATTAGAAATGTTAGCTTTTCAGTAACAGCAACAGCTGTATGGGGAACATAGACCAGAACAATAACATTTCTTGCTAATTGTGTCTAATCTATAACATTTTTAAGTGAGTGAAAAATTTTGAGTACCATGTTAAATTTATGTTGCAGTGTTATTTTACTTCTAACTTTGACTTTCACATTTAATATGAATGGAGGATGGACACATCTAAATGGTGAGTGTTACAGTTCTCAGAGGCTGAGTTACTTTGTTCTTACAGGGTCATGCATCTTTGAGGGGTGAATCTGAAAGTTTCAAGAGCAAGGAATTATCAAGAATTTAAGAAACAAATTGGTCAAGGAGGTATATCTAAGAAATAAAGCCAAAGCAATTGTGTGATGTTCTCTCCACTCTCCCAAATAAGTAAAAAATCTGTCAGTTTTCTTACTTTTCGCCATTGCTGGTTGTGAAAAAGTATCTTCAGTTCTGCAATATCTTGCCTTGCACATCATTGACCTTAGAAGTCAGCAGAAGAATATGTCCTTCCAATTATGCCTTTACAGTTGAATTGGTATTTGGAGTCTTCCCACGGTGAGCACACATATAATCCATGATATACAAATTCGCTACAAAAGAAACTAATGATTTAAGCTCAGAAGGTATCTGTTCTATGTTAATAATTAACTTGAAATTTTGTGCACATGCTGTTAGTTCTAAGGAATGTCTGGGGTAAAGTGTTGTTGGGATTTTCTTTTTGCCTCCGTGATCAGACTCTTGAGTGGAGTGTTACGAAGCCAGTACAATTCTTAAGGCTGGCTATGGATGTTCAATCTGAAGTATGTGTAATGCAAGACATTAACATGACTCTTGCCTTCCTCAATTCTCTTAAAGGTGTATAATGCAAGAAGATCCTGCAGTTTTGTTAATTCTGTAATATAAAAATTAATAACTTGGTAGTATTGCAAGATATTTGCTTTTTACTTTCAAAAAGCCAAATAACTTTAAAAAGTTCTGTACCTGGGTTAGGGCAATCTTGGTATCAGCATAGGCTGGGATGAAGAGATGGAGAGCAGCCCTGCCCAGAAGTGCTTGGGGATGCTGGTGGGTGAGAGGCTGGACATGACCCAGCCATGGGCACTCCCAGCCCAGAGAGACAAACGTGTCCTGGGCTGCAGCCAGAGCCCCGTGGGCAGCAGGGCCAGGGAGGGGATTCTGCCCCTCTGCTCTGCCCTGCTGAGACCCCAATGCAGGGCTGCATCCAGCCCTGGGGTCCCAGCACAGGAAGGACAGGGAACTGCTGGAGAGACTCCAGAGGAGACACAAAAATGATCAGAGGGATGGAGCACCTCTGCTACGAGGAAAGGCTGAGAGAATTGGGATAGTTCAGCCTGGACAAGTCTCTGGGGATCCCTTATGGCAGCCTTGCAGTGCCTAAAGGGGGCCTACAGGAAAGGGGGGAATATAACTATTTTAGCAACTCCTGTTGGATAATGGATTTAAATTGAAAGATTTAGACTAGATCTAAGGAAGCAATTTTTTATTTTGAGGATGTTGAGCCACTGGAAAGTTTGCCTGGGAGGTAGTAAATGCGTCATATATGGAAATGTTCAAGGCCAGGTTGGAGGATGTTTCTTCTTATTGCAGATGGTTGGACTAGATGACCTTTAAAATTTTCTTACAACTAATTTTGTAAATGCTATCACAGCAATTTTTATGTTTCTTGTTATTTCCCTGTGGCTTTTGTAAAGACTTACTTATGGTATTCGGGCTATATAAGAACTATATATAGAATTTGATCTCTGTCTGTGGTCCCTGCTTATTAAATGATCTACTGTATTTTATGTGTGGGCAGTATACATTTCAGTTATCAAGAGAAAAGATAGTGTGGTTTTTTTTTAATAAACAATCTAGTGAAGTTTACTTTTGTTTTGCTTTAGAAGTTTCAGCAGACTGTTTATTACTTGTGCATCTGAGCCCTAAACTGTTAATTGTAGTGGCAACAGTGATTTTTACATACTTCCTGGGATTTTACTTGTTCTTTTTTTGATGCCTGTGTTCATGCTTGTGCAAGTGTTTAGCTGAGTCCCACTCCCCATCTTTTTCAGAGTTTCTAATTACTGAGCATCTGTGTTGCAAAAGTGATTAAACAGCTCACGTTACAAATCACGTGTGTTATTTAATCCAGATTTGGGGCTTGTGAAATGCATAGAATTCAGTATTATTTGTACTCCTAATTAGTACAGAGTTGTTTTGTGCTTCAAGTGTTAGATACCATACTATTATCTCTCAGCTCTCCAGAGGTAGCTTATCTTCATGGTGAATCCCACAGACTGACTCCTGCCCTGGTCTTGTTTGGCACCCATGTCTACGCTTGGATCGCCTAAATCACAGCAACCATGCTAAGAACTTGGATTTAGGTTTGGGTTTGGAAAAGTTACACAGCCATCCAGTGTCCCTGATCCCGAGCTAGTAAGTCCTTTGCAGCTGATCTAGCTTCATCCAGAGATATCTTTAATTTCTTAGACTTACTAGTATCATCAGGGCTTCTGGGAATTATGGTGCAGAAATTTAGATGTGGAGCCAGCTTGGATTTGACATGGCTGGTTGTAATGCAAGTAGAACAGATCTGAAGGTGGTGAAGCTGAAGCATTTGCCTTTGGGGCCAGTTTGGGCATGAGTGTCATACTCTTCAGCACATCTTGGCCATCCATACTAACCAGTTATTTTTTAACGATAGTGAGAAATGAGTATCAGACTGATGTATATTACATTTAAGTTCCTCTGAAGCCAGATTTAGGTGTATTGCTTGGTTGTACAATGGCTTGTCCTGAATCCTTTTTCCAGGATTATTTCCACATTTAGCATAAATAAGTCATCTTTCCCAAGAATCCCAACTCCTATCTGTGTGCTATAGCTAATTTACAGGGTTGGGCAGCTTCTTACCTGCTTCCTTTGGACCAGAAGTTTCCACACTCACTGCACAATCAGTCATTCAGGTTAGAGGGGACCACAGGAGGTAATCTGGTGTGAGCTCCTGTTCAAAGCAGAGCTGGTTTCAGACTACGTTGCTTAAGACTTTGTCAGATGGATCTTAAAAACCCCAGAGCACAATTTTCCACACATTGTGGGTAGCTTGTCCCAGTGGTTGGTTATCCTCGTTATCCTCAGTGTTGTCATCTCTGACCAAGTACTGATGAGGGATGTGCTTAGTGCCTCCTTCCACAGCACCCTGGAGCTCTGAGCTCTCTTTTGACAGGGGAATCCTGCCATAAGGAGAAATATAACCCAGGTCTCTGGGTTACTGAGCAACCCTGAAAACTGCTCTGCTATCAAGTGAGAAAGGGCAGAAGGCATTGGGAAGGAAAGAATGTCCAAACTCTAATGAATTGCTCACATTTCCAACTAAAAAAAAAAGGATTGTGGGTTTCTTACTATTTCCTGCTGGCTTGTTTAAGCATTGTAGCACTCAGTGCACTGGATGCTGTGAATACTCTTAATTGTTCCTGAAATTATCTCCCTCATGAGGCTTCTTCCTCAATACATAGTATCTGGATATTCTCCCATGATTCCTGTTTCCAACTAACTGTAGGTTTAAGGGCCTGGATCACTTGCCACAGGACTCATGTAATCTAATTTCATTTCCCTAAAAGTTTGCATTCATTTGCCATCTAGTCTAAGCTAGTTACCATGGATAACTCTGTTGCCAGGTCAAAAAATGCAATTTCAAATGATGCTTTTTTTCTACTCAAAGCCATATGTCCAAACAGGAGTCAGTGGAATCAGCATAAAATATTAGGACTGTAAACTGCACCTTTTAAAAAATGTACCTTTCTAAAAACGTGCCTCAGAAAATAATAGCTTTTGGTGTCTCTCACTGGAACTTGATGAAGAGTTCCTCAATGATAGGAAAATCACTTTTCTTTCTGTGAAATTCAGTTGTGCAATTTTCCACAGTTTCCAGTGTTCCTACCCTTTGGGAACATCTGTCCTGTGGCTGAGGATACCACAGCTTCCAGAGCTGCCAGTCCCCTGGGTACGTCCCAGATCCTACCTTGTATTTGGCAATGGATTTCACTCTGTGGTGTTTAGAATGGAATGGTTTGGGCTTTGTGAAATCCTGTTTTCCTACAGACTTTGTTTCATAAGCAAATAAGGATCAGCTGTTTGCTCCCTTCTGATCCAAGAATTGTCAGGACATAATGAAGCAAGTATACAGATGTCAAATTTTTTTCACAAAACATACCATTGAGCTGTGGTACTCCTTCCTCCAGTATTTGTGTATTTGTTGTGATTAAAGTGGCCGAGTTCTTTGCAAAGACCAGAGAAACCAGTTTCCATGGCCAGGCTACATTTTGGTAGACCATATAGCTTGTGAGAGCTATATGTTTCCATGATAGAGCTGGCAAGGTGTGTTTAGAGTGCCACACAGCAAGCTGCTGGTCAAAAATTTTTATGTCCCCAGCTCATCTACTTAGTTTATGGACAGTCTTTCTAGATGTTATTTTGGGATTATATGCTACTTGAGTAATTTTGAGATTTTGAGTGGTCACCCAAGTGCTCTAAGACCTACGGCTCAATTTGGTACTTGAATCTTTCCTCTGTAACAGCAAGAGCTCCCCCAGATTTGACTTTCACTTAGATACTTGGCACAAAGAACAATCCTGCTGCAGGAGTACTGCTCAGCTGCCAGGCAATGCTTTCTAGATGGGGCTTGGGGTCTTGCATTGACATGGATTATTTTCAGAGGCAGCCTGGAACACTCAGTGCAGCATAGCTGCAGAAAGAGATCCTGGACACCCAGGCCAGGGGTGCAGAACAGCAGATCTGCAGCAGACTGACTGGGTCCGTGCTGCATATATATAAAAATATATATATAATGCTCAATTGTCCTAGGAATTCTGAGATAGTGTTTGGAGGACTCAGACAGTAGAAGAGGAAAGAGAGTCAAACCTGGTGCAGTCTTAGTCATATTGCCTGTTGGAAGCCTCCTCTAGAATAATTTCATGCCTGAACTGCATCCAAGTCCAGTCAGTGGGGAGAGGACTTACTCAGAGAGTCCAAAATAGCACCAGAGAATGACCTAACAACCCCTCTGTGTAGAGGACTGGGGCTTTGGTTCTTGCTTTCAGTCCACAAGTCCTTCATTGAGCCATGTGAGCACAACCTTAAAACTTATTTTCATGACACCAGAAATTTACTTTGCTGCAAGTTCAGTCAGGTAAAGCCTGAGACAAACCTCCATATTGCTTAAGAACTAGTGGAGACTCCTGTCAGATCTGGGAAAATGAGTCAGTTGCTCCAAAATAAACAAGATTTCCTTGTGATTTGGAAGGTTAAGCCTGAATGTTTTAATGCTACATGAAATGAGAAGTGATCCAAAATGGGGAATGGGAGAGTCTAACACTAATTGTAAGCTCAAACTTACCCTCACCACCACTATACAAGTTAAAATGATGTGACTGTGTGATTTCCAGGTAGGCAGCAGAAGGGGCATGTTAATATTTAATTTCCATTCTGTGTGACATAGGAGTGCCTGCCCACTCCTAGCTCCACTCCACATCCTATCATCTGGCAGGGCAGTTTCCACACAAAGGAAGCTTATTTCACAGAGCTCTGAAAGTATCCTTGGGTCCCAACAGCCATGAAAGAAAGGTGTGTTACCAAATACACTGTCCATGCCCAGGCAGGGAGACCACCCTTTGGGTAGTTTCACAAGCTGTAAGTCCTCAAATCCTGCCAACCTTACCACATAATCTTCACTTTGCATTTGTAAGCGATCCCCTTGCTCTTGAAGAGTGAGGCTGTTTAGAAGAGATGCTTTTCTTTGTGGGACTGAGGTTTTCTCTGATTTTTTATAAATCTCAATCAATGTTTTTGGTTAAGGACCAAACACAGAAAATGTGGCTTCTTTAATATTTTAGTAATATTTTTCCTCCTTTTGTTTCCTGTAATGAAGTACAGAAAGGGTGGCAGAGCTGTTGGCACAAGCATAAAGGATAATCACTTGCTCTCTGAGGGGCTGGATGGGTATCTGGGAGGTGATGCTTCACCTGAGCTTTGTCATCATCCTGGTGGTTGTGCCCACCCAGAAAGCTCAATAAAAACCTGTTTTGTTGGTTTTTTTTCCTTTTGCCATTGTTCTAGTGAGAGGAGGCTTCCTGAATTCAGCTATATAGTTTTAATGAGTGACCTATTTGTGAGACTCCTTTCCACATTGGCAAACAGTGTGGCTGGGAGGCAGCTCCTCGTGCTCTCTGCCCCGCAGCCACCCCCTCTCCATGGGGCCTAACTGAGGCAGCGAGAGCTTGACCTGAACTCGCCAGCTGAGAAATACAGCAGCTGGACACTGTTTCTGCACCTTGCTGTACCAACACCCAAACAAACAGGGGCCTCGTGGTGAAACTGGTGGTATGTGCTGTCTGCCATGGCTGATGGGAAACTCGTCAGGTCCAGTGCAAACACCTCTTGCTGAATGCTGGGGCCCACGCTGCTGTTGACACAGCGATAAAATCACGTTTGCTGCTTTCAGTGTCCTTTCTTTCACTGCTTGTGAAAGGTGAGGTGCGTCTGTGGGTTGGGGTCTGGTGTGTCATGCTTTGCAAGGAGAGATCCCAGTGTCTGTCTGGATGGGTCATAAAAGCCTTGCTTCCTCCTCCTCCACCTGCTGCTCTCGGGTTTGGGATTCTTTCTCCAAGCACAAACTCAGGATTAATTTATCCATAAAAAGAAAAGACAGTTCCTTGAAATAATAACTTTTTCATGCTGATATTATTGAGGCATAATGTATTCCTGAAAATGGGATTAAGAACTAGAACTGGGGGAGAAGCCTGAAACCCAAAGCAAAATAATTAATGAGTGATTGAAAAAATGAAGATGTAACTTTGCACATTCTTTGAAATCCGTATAAATTCATAGTATGCAAGACAATATGGTAGGATTTTATAATGAATAATCCAGTTCATCATATGATATTCCAGTAAATACTGGGAAGAAAGGATTATTGCTCAAGGTTATGAGGCCAAGTATTTTTTTATGAAAATAGTGCTGAGTTAACTTCCACAGGTAATTCTGGTCAGATTTGTTCCACAGGCAGTTAGCAAAGACTTTTTAAAGAAAATGCCACCGGTTGACTTTAAATACTTAACTTTTGCTTAAACAGAAAGGAGTTCATGGGCTGTACTGATGACAGCTTAGTTCTCCATCTCTGAAATACTTGAAAGATATTCATACTGCTAGAGTGAAGATGAAATGTGTACATTACATATGTTGTAAAGAGACATGATACATAAAGAGGAGAATAAGGAGGCATCAATTAACATCTGGTTTCACCTGAGGCAGATGAGGGTTTCATATCTTGGACTTGGTTCTATTTTCCTATTCACATACAGGCTGTGTGAGAGACCAGATGCATGGGTTGGTTTGCAAACAGAGTCCATCTTTCATGTCTACGTACCTAAGAATGCAACATTTAGTGCTGTGTGCAAGGAGGACAAAACCATCCATGTTTGTCTTGAAGCTGTACTTGGAAAGTGAAAGAAAAATGCCCATTTCAAGTCTGCAGCATTGCTCCCTTTTCCATGGTTTTCCAGTGAGCTGCTTTCTAAGCCCATCTGCATCCCCAGTATTTCATCTGCTATTTCTCCACAGTAAGTAATAAAAACTACAAGAGTGATATCCAGTGTCCCTGAAATACCCAAATTTGGTTGCAAAAGAGTTCAAGGTTTGTGTAAATATCTTCATCCTGGAACTTGAATTCAAACATTGGTTTATTCAGCATGTTGGATAGTTTATTTGCATGCATCTCAAAACCACTGCATAGTTTGGCATGGGAAGGGAACAGCAGCCAACTGGCGTGTCAGGAGTGAGGTCAGCTGGCAAAATGGTGAGGAAGCTGGCACAATACCCGCCTGCCACTGGTTTTGCTCCAGCTGATACTAATGCCCCATGCCATCAGGAGCTCAGAAGTCACCCACAAGTCAAACAACGTTAAAGAAACATTGTAGACGTTTATATAACACTGTAATCATGCATCAGTATTTTCGCTAATGGAATGTGCTTTATCAATGGAAATGGGAATCTGGATTTGGGGGAAAGGAAAGTGGTGGAAGGTGGGCTGTTTCTGGGGATAGAGTGAAGATGAGTCTTTTCTTTCAGACAGGTGAAATTCTTTCCTCTGGAAGGTCCCCACCAGGTGTTTTGGTGAAGTCCTGTGGAGGAATGTGCAGTAGTAAAAAATTGAGATTCAGTGAACAAACCAGGAGGCAAGGATAGATTTATGTCCTTGGCAGCTCAGGCCAGTCTCCATATGTTGTTAACATTAGATGGTGAGAGAAATTAACTGTATCATACACTATTGCACAGCCTGCTTGTTAAGCCTCTCCTGTTTGAAAATTATTTAATACAAATGGAAAAGATAAAACTAGATTTTTTCTCAAGTGAGAACAGATCAGATGGCAAAGTTTTCAGGCTCTGGAAGTCAGAGAGAGACTTCTCCATGGCCAGGAAAGAGGTGGGACAAGGAGCTCTCCTCAGTGCACCGTGTCACCACTTTCTAGATCAGGAGTGTCTAACTCCTCCAACAACATGCTTACCTTTGAAGCTAGCCATCCTCCTTTTCTTTGCTGTGGTTTGAAGCTGAAAATATTGTGGTCCTAAAGCTCCATGACAGACGTGGTCATTTTTCCTGATGACACTTGACTCATTCAGCTGCATTTGCCAATTCCTGTTTCAGAAAGACTTGGAGAGTATGATGTGGCACCGTTGAGCGCCTTGGTGGTGTTCCTTTCTTATATCTCAGGAAATGTAGGAGCTTGTTATTAATTTTTGTGGTGTTTAAGTTGCTCTCAGACCATCTGTTTGTCTCCACCTCTTTCTGGGCTGCAATGCCAGTGAGCAAAGGAGCTGTAATATACATTGGTGGGACCCTGGGGTACCCTGCCCGAGTCCAGAGCCTCCAAATAAAGCAGGGAGGATGCACTTAAAGCAATTAGTTAAGGAACTCTGCAGTTTATTTAATTTACTAGGGATGTGGTCTTACTTGAGCTCCTTAAAAGCTTTAGTTCCAATTCTCGTCTATTAAGATGTGAGCCTTTTCAAGGCTCTGAAACAAACTCCACCTCCCATTTTGTCCAAAAATTGTGTCACTAAAACACCTGCCAGGGGAAGCTGCAATTCTCATTTTACCTGCAGGGGATTTTTTAATCTGTATCCATTAGAAACATGATAGTTATGCCATGCCAAAACAGCACCCCCAAGTGACAAGATGTTTGGGGGCTATTTTCCCAGTCCCTGATGATGACTTTTTTCTTACCCAATAAAAATTTATTAGGTCTCTGAAGTAGCAGCATAATTAATGAATTATTTACTGGTTTGCTTTACTTCCCAGCAGAGTGCCCTAACTGATATGCCTTAAAGTAATTTCCCTCTCTCTTTGTTCAGTGTATATTTAAGTAATTACTTTATACATAGGGGTGGAACAGCTCCAGGAGCAGAGCTTGGCAGAACAGGGCTGCTTTGTCAGGGCAGGCAGGATCCTCTCCCATGAGATGACTGCTGGGGATTCCACATCCTGAACCAGTATCTCCTAAATCCAGCATGCTAGCTGTTGAATAAAAGCACTTCTGCCTTCATTTTGCAGATAATGCTGAAGCTCAGCTGCTTGAGCATTTCACGTGCCCCAAAACAGTTTGGTTTGTTTCAATGTCATTAAGAACACTGCTTTTCAAGCCCTATTCTGCTTTGGAAAAATGCCTTTTAATTTCTTTCAGTGGTTTATTTTCAAGACTTAAGTAAATGAAAAAACCCAAGGAATTTATTGACACATGTTCAGCTTGCTGGGCCTTGCAGAGAAAAGGCAGCGAGGGGGGTGCAGCTGCAGGTTGATCCCTGCAGGGCAAGGAGATAACTTTGCATTTTCTGTCTGCTGCAAGATGATGAATTTCAGTTCATCTGGAAAATAGTCATGGCTGTAGGATCTCAGTTCAGCTCTGACCTTCTGGGCGGTTCCTGTCATCGCAGAGCCCGGGGGTTTGGTTTGGTTTGTAATCACTTTTGCACTACCTTATGCTCAGTAAACATTTTGAAAGCTGACTGCAGCCCTAACTACTAGAAACTTTATTTTCCAGTGTAATCTGAGATCTGAGGCATGTTTTGCAGATGAGCTGAGCTGTGGGCACTTATGAAATATACAACAGAGGCTGCCATTGCTCATGCCTGTGTTGCTAATTGCTGTCAAACCCGGTAGCAACTAAATCACTTTATAGCCTCTGCAAATAAGAACGACTGAAATACCAGGCCTGCCAAATGTTGTGATATGACTACAAATAAACTGCAGTGTCTGGGTGATTTGGGGGGGGATTATCTGACTGATCAAAATTGTTAAGGTGTAGTCTACAGTACAGAATCTGAATTTCTCAGCAGCAAGTCATCAAAAAAAAGAATGATTGGCCAGGAAGTTAATTGTTTACAGTAAACCAGCTTTCTTTCAAGACTTTGGGTGTGGATGAAGCATAATATTTATTTAAAGATGGAGATAAAACTTTACCATTCTCACATAATCTTGTATGTACATCTCTGATGTAAATACCTTCTTATCCCTTATACTTCTGACTGCTCTAATTGTGTAGTGCACTATTTATACAACCAGGAAGAGACAAGTGAAAAAGAAAATCCTGTACATCTTTTAGGGGTGCACAAAAGCTTCCAAATCAGGGAATCAGAACCTTTATTTTCACATGGGTTTTGTGGGTTTTAGCAAAGAAAAAGGCTTCTAAGCACACATATTTTCTTCTAGCCCCATAGTTTCTAGCAGTTACGGCATAGTTTATGCCTAGAGAAGACCAATCTAGACTTTTGTTCCATCTTGGTAACAGCAGTACAGCAGAGGGTTGTGGGTTTGGTGCTCCATCCTTCACCACGTTGTGCTGCAGGCAGGGGCTGTGAGCTGCAGCAGCCCTGTGAGCAGTGGATGGCACCGTGAATGCTGTGAGGAGGTGCTTAGCAGGCCAGTCCCAACATGGCCCATCTCTCCCTTACCAAGGATTCCAAACTTGTTGACTGGGAAAACCCTACTTGCCAGAACAAGATCTTTCTACACACAGAGAGAACAATCTCCTATTGTTTCCGGGGATAAAATGGTGCCAATAAAAGATAAAAACCCCATGCCAACACAGTGATGCATAAAACTACGTTAACTGCTTCACCACTATATTTAACTGTGAGGTAAAAGCCTCTGAGAGAGGTGTTTTTTGGTTTAACAAATCTAAATAAGTAGAATGTAGTAATTACACCGAAAACCCCCAAATTTTACATTCACAATTCTCTAACTATGCAACTGAATTTTTTTGTTTGTTTGTTCTTGTGCCCTGGCTGAGTGTCTGTGTGGTGGGGCAGGAGCAAACATTCAACTGTCCCCTGCTGCCTTCCCAGCTTTGTGGGGCTGCTGTCAGAAGTGAAGCATTCATATTTATGTCTTCCATGTCTGGAAAGAAGATGCTGTGACGCACTTCAATTTTTCAGGGAATGTGCCATTTCTTGTGTCTTCTCTCCTCTCCCTCTCCTCTCCCTCTCCTCTCC
>VXBR01010299.1:0-21045 GCA_013400215.1 Cisticola juncidis | reverse complement strand
TCTCCCCTTCTTCTTCCCTCTACAGAATAGACCAGCCCAGCTCTGTACGAGCAACAGCTCCCTGAGGGTACCTGTTTGGTGTAGCTAGGAATTTTTAGGAAATGGAAGGAGACTGGGCATGGGTCTTGTCTAAGACATGCAGTGACTTGCAAACTGTGGAAGCTGGTCTGATATTGCTGATTCTCTCTTCTCAGCTTTATGCCTTGACAATGAGAAAAGAGTTTCCTCTGCCCCCAACTCCTCTTCCCCCTCCAACTCACACTCTTGAGGGCCTGTCCTGCCAGGTAAGGTACCCAGGGAGATGGATAAGTAACTTCCAGTGGCAAAGTACTTCTTTTCACCATGGGCTCTTTAAGTAAGCTTTGTAGGTGACGCCTGAATCACTTTCTCCAGAGACATTCACTGGATCACAGAACATTCTGTGTTGGCAGTGACCCACAAGGATCCTGGACACCAACTCTTCAGTGAATGGCCCATACAGGGATTGAACCCACAAGCTGGGCATTATTAGCACCATGCTCTGACCAGCTGAACTGAAATTGTGCACAAACAGCACAAGAGGGGATCCTCAGAGGGGATCCTGGATGCAGCAAGCGCTGCTTTCAAGATGCAGAGCAGTTTAATAGCCCAGGTCTGTTATATTCAGTAGCAGAGGTAACACCCGCAGGATGTGAGGCAGCAGCTTGCAGAGCTCTGTGTGGGAGATGGGTGCTCAAAGCAAGGGATTCTGGAAGCTCCCAGGCTCACCAGAGAGGCTCTGAGGGACTGTAGGGTCCTCAGGTTTGGTGCTGCTGTCTGGTACAGGCTTTAAGGATCCTTTGGCTACTTGGATAGCCACAAGGAGTGTTTGGCCATCTAAGTCTTGACTGAATCTTGTCTTCACCTGATTTTCCCTACACAAAATGATAATTCTGCTTACAGTTTTGCAAACCCATCTGCTGCTTATCCTTTGGTCCTCCATTATTCTTCTTGTCCTGCTTAAGCCTGTTCTGTAAATTAGCTGGATCATAGTACTGGCCTTGCCTTTGAGCAGTCTTCAGATATTTCCTGAGAGGTGGTTTACTTTCAACCATTCCAGTCCTTTCTTCTCTTTCTCTTCCCCCCCTCCCCTGCTCCAGCTTCCCTTCACTAAGCTCAAACAATGTATCTCCTAGGGATCAGGTAGAGAAGCAGTTTGTATTATATGACTATGTGTGTACAGTGCACGTATGTGAGTATGGGTAGTGCACATGTACACACGCAGAGCATGTATGTATATATGTATGTGTATATATGCATGTATAGAGTGCTGCAGAAGAGAGAGCTCCAAATGCAGTGCAGCCTCTAGATGCTACTGCACACAAACAACCAGACCCTCTTTGAAAATCTCTTTTTTTAAGTTTGGATGTGCTCATTGTGGAGAGCTGGCCCCATTACGGGGCTTGCCCTTTTCCATTGATTACATGGCACCAAAATGTAGAATTGAATGCAAGTCTAGGTTCATGCTGAGAAAACCCTACTAACCTCAGGGAGAAAGAATTAGTCGGTTTCAGAATTTTAATTTGGTCCCAACTGTATTTCAGCTTTATTTCAAAAATCTGAAAGCATAACAATCAGGGAACACATGCCACATAGATCCATGCCATTGAGTTAAAATGTTTGTTTGGAATAAATAAATAGAAATGCAAACCACTGCAAACAATCTGGTTGCAGATTGTTGTCAAAATTATATACACACACGTGTATACATTTTCATTTCCTTCCTTCCCAAGATAAATTATTCTTTAAGCTTTTCCTGTGGAACACATGTGTCTCTGAAATTCCAGGGGACTAAAATGTGTGGAAATGCAACATCTGAAAATCAGAATTACATCTGGTTATGTACTTTTTGTACTCCAGTTTGCCTCAGTCCTTTGCTTCCTAATGATGTTTAGATTAAGCCCTCCAAGATGAAAATTGATTCTCTTTGTGTCTTGGAATTTAAAGCCATGAGAAATTAAAAAAAAAAAAAAAGAAAAAGAAAAAAAAAGGGCAAGGAAGACTTTTTTCTGGTGTAGTGTTTTCCTGTATTGCTCTATTTTTTTTCTTTAATTGGTAAAATCAGCTGTTATGACAGAGGCAGCATGATAAATAATAAGCAGTAAGCTGTCCAAACAAGAGCTTCTTTCTCACGCTATTTCCTGCAGAGTCAGATTGTATGAATGCCTGCAAATATCTAAACTTGGGGCAGTATTTGAACATCCCTATTACCTTTCCGAGCTTTAGATCCAGCTCTTTGATTTGTTCTCTTGAGCTCCTTAAAGCTCCTTCTCTGGCAGTTTGGATGATGTGTAGGAGTCTGTAATGAATACGCTCATTATCTAATACAAAGTGGCATAAAACACTCATGCCATGAACTCCGCCACACAGCCATACCCCGCTGCAGTTCTCTGATTCATGCTGTACGAGATTAATAGCATTTATGTTATTCATATATCTTGGTTGACCTTGATCTGTTAGAAACTCCCTCCTTTTTATCTCTGTCCCATACTGGGGAGGTTTTGTCCCACATTAACAATGGAACTTTTGTACTTCAAAGCACATTCTCCCCACGCCCAACATCCTGAGTTTTAATTTTCCTTACATATATAATATCTGTTCCCTTCTCTTTCCCTCTCATATTCTTACCTATGTTTAATGGGCTGATACTATCTCAGGAGCTGTAAGCTTTTATTTTATTTTTTTACATATCATAGTAAGTTAACCCTTTGAAATCTAATTGCAGAAAAATATTTAAATTCTACCAGAAGAAACAAAAACATGCTCTAAGAATAAACAGTATTTGTAGCTTTTCTGTGTGGCATTCGTAGGGTATGTACTATCATTTCAGCTGTGATAACATGTAAGAAAATGTGTGTATAAGGAAAAGATGACATAGAGACTTGAATAAGGGAAAGATGGAGTCACATAGTTATAGATGTTATTTTTCAGAACGCTTTGAGATTCTCCTTGGGCATTTTGTGAAACTGAGGCATGTTCCTGCCTCTTGCATTGCTCCTGCACTCAGAGAAATGAATTGGCCCCCACGATCTCCCCCACTGCAGCACACTGCTCCCTGCTCATGGTGATTTTAGAGAGACCCTTTGCGAGAAAATCTGGGCTGTGTGGGAAAAAGATGTCCCATGGGCAGTAGGTGTCCATGCTCTAGTGTGTCTCGATTGCTGGTTGCAGCCTCTCACCACAGCTGCTGAGCAGTGCCTTGAGGACAGTTTGCTGCCATGCTGGTGGGGAATAGGAGCTCTGGATGGCTGAACACCTCTTGTCCAGAGCTGGAGCAAGAGCCAACAAGGCTCTGGGGTGGATGTGCCAAGGAAGAGACAGAGGGACAAGAGTGGAGCTGGGCAGAGGCTTCTGGCAGTACATTGGGGCAGGGAGGTGCAGAGGAGCACACAAACAGATGCAGAGAGAATGCAAGACAAGAAAAAGATTGAAAGTGGGATGTGGTGACAAGCATGAGAGGCAGTCTAGTGAAAACAAGAACAGAGTCCCTACATATGGTACAAGGAGCGATGCTGCCTGAGGCATGGGGGCCAGACTTCCACCTGGAGGAGTCATGGCTCTGCTGTGCACTGGACATCCTATGTCCTTACTGTCCATCCTGGCCATCTTCCACCACAGCTGGAAGTGGAATTCAGCTCTGTGTGCATTCCAGTCTGTCAATTGCTGTGACACCACAACAGGCAAGCAGGGAACTCCAGCTACCACCTCCCTCCTTTTTCTTTTCCTCAGCACATGCCAAGACTGGGAGCTGTCAAAACAGGTGTGTGCTTGAGTCCAAAAACTGCAACTGGCAAGGACCATGTGGTTCTTAGGCTTATAACAACCTTGCAGTCTATTTATTTACATTTCCCTCCAAGTTGTGATTGGTGGCTTCTTAATTTTTATTTTCCCATCAGCTTTCTGGAAGGCTGGATTAAAAATGTAATAGCAAAAAACACTGACCTGGAAATGCTCATGAACCAAGAGCTGCAGGGAGAGGCAATGTCTTTTATTTAGACACTGACAAAATAAACAACTTCCAGATATAATGGCTCGGCTTTAGGTAGTGAAATCTTGTCTTTTTTTTCCTTTTTTTTTCTTTTTAAAATTTTTTTTCTTTTTTCTTTTTTTTTTTTTCTTTTTCTTTTCTTTTTCTTTTGTTTATCTTTTCTTTCTTCTTTTTTTTCTTATTTTTCTTTTTTTTCTTTTTTTTTTTTTCTTTTTCTTTTCTTTTTCTTTTGTTTATCTTTTCTTTCTTCTTTTTTTTTCTTCTTTTTTTTTCTTCTTTTTTCTTTCTTCTTTTTTTTCTTATTTTTCTTTTTTTTCTTTTTTTTTTCTTCTTTTTTTTTTTTCTTCTCCAGTGGTTAGGCCTGTTAAAAGATATGATGTCTCCTTCAGCTCCTTCCTTGCCTATGTTCCTGGACCATCATCACTCCAGCAGCACTTACCAGTGGATATTTGTGGCCGGAGCTGTGCTGCTTGGAGTGGTTTGCTCCCTCCAACTCAGTCCCTCCAGCTTCCTGCCTCCCCAGCTGTTGTCTCCTCGTGGCCCCATTGCTGCTGGCCTACAGCCCCTGTGCTGGGCAGCAGCAGCCCCAGGAGCACAGAGGGGTCTGGCTTTGTTCCACATCTGTAATTCTGCATTCACTCACGGGTCTGTTTGCAGGGGATCTGCTGAAAGGGAAATAAAACTATTGCACTTAATGCAGAGTAAATAGAGCAGATCCTACAATGTTTCTTTGTGATGTATGGTGAGTTTTGTGGATTTTTTCATTCTGTTTTACAGGTTTTTTTATACTATATGAGTAAACATGAATCAGAGTTTTGAAGCAGACAGTGCTCAGAAATACTTATGGGTCTTCTGTGTGCTGTTGCCCAGGTCTGGACCATGTTAAGATCCATCTATGTTATAATGCATTGAATTAGCTAGGGGAGAAAAAAGGAGCAACCAAGGTATTTTTTTTCTAATCTTTGCTTTAATGTTGCAAAAAACTACTGACACTTTTTAATAGAATTCCAAAGTGATAACAACCTTACTGGTATTAGTCCCTTGGTTTAACTATACTGTACCTGTGTTAAAGAAAAGCTCTGTTGACTCTGGATTTGTGGCAGAACATATACTACTTTCATGGGATTAGAAGCCTGTATACTCTGGCCTTGTGAAATTGTTTTGCTTTCTTGGCATGTTCGAACTTCTTGAGGAAGTGAAGGACTTCCTCTATGAAGGGCTGTGCTTACTTCATTTCTTTGTGCTCCAAATACTGAGACAGCAAGTTCCTCGGGACATCTGTTCTTTGTTCGCCTTGGGTTTATTTATGACATGCATCTGCCTGCCTTTTCCTCTCTGCATTCAGTACTAAAAAGAAAAAAAGAAAGAAAAAAAAAAAGAAAAAAAAAACCTCTCTTGCTGCTACAAAACCATATCCCCTAGTCTTTATTCAGAGATAGACTGATGCTTTAAGGAACAGTTTCACACTAAATTAAATTGGAGGGTGCAGTGCCAGGAAGTGTATCTGAACATCAGCAGGGAAGATATCCTCCCCACCACTATCCTCTTGGGTTTGGAAAGAGCTGAACTGCTTTCCTTGTTTTTTGGGGTTTTGTTTGTTCGTTTGTTGGGGGGTTTTTTGGGCGGGGGGGAGGTGGTAGGCATAAGAAGCAAGCCATGTACCAGTACAACCAAACATTTTCTAACTTTATGGTTTTCACCATGCCAGAGTAAATTAAAAGGCTTATTTTCTATCTTTTTAAGCCTGAGTTTTTGTCTAAGTTTTTCCTGTAACTTAATGTGCCACATTCCTTGTTTCCATAGAGGCCATGTGAATTCCCACAAGTGCTACAGGACTCATGTACTGTTTGTGAAATTGTGAAAAAACAGTGCTTGAACAGGATGGGGCCCCAACATATTTTGGGTGGGATCAGGCTGTGTTGCTGATGTCCTATAGCACCACACAGGAAATGGATTGAAAAGTGGTAAAAACTTTCTTATTCTGTCTCCTGAAAAAGCTGCACTTGAAAACCACATTTTTTTTTCTGAAATAGACATGTCAAAGCACGATTTGTGATCCCAGAGTTGGTTGCTAGACTTAAAGTCTCTCTCACTCCAAATTAAACTCATCCTTTAAGGTTCCTCTGCAATCAGAGTTGATGGATTCATCCCACTCAAGAGGAATGATCTGAAATAAGGATTGTTCTCTCTCTCTGGGGATTCTTCCCTCCTTCATTCAGGGATAGCCCAAGAAGTATGCTTAGGCTAGCTGACTGTGTTAGATGCTTAATATTTAGACAAGCTATATCCTACCATGGGCAAACAAAAGTTGTTCTCAGCTGAAAGTCAAGGTACCCAGACAATGACCAGGTTAATACAGAGACATTTGCAACAGTCCTCAAAACATTCCACAGCAGCAGACCACATGTGGGACTTCTTTGAAAGTCAAAAGGTGCTTCTGCCTTTAATACATGTGACAGTTTTTACTTGCTACAACTATTTGCTAATTCTCAGCATAACATGAGAAGATGCAATGGAAGAGGGGAGAGTGATCATAGCATTTAAATTTAGCCTCCAAAAGGAGGAAATGAATCTTCTTTTCAGGTCCATTGGGAAAATAAATAATTTCAATAATTTTGTTAAACTAGAGTGGAAATTATTTTGTCCAAAAGTCTTTCTGGCATAAAAGGTGGCTGAATGCTTAACTAGACTAGAGGCTATGGAAATCTACCACTAGAGGTTTGTGAATAAGAGGTTAAAAAAACTTTGGTTTAGTTTATATAAAGAAACAAGATCAGTTGAAGAAAATGGACTTGCTCCAAAGTTACAGAATGCATTTCCCAACACTGGTCTCTGGGCACTGAAGTCTCCTTCCTACTGTTGCAGAGGAAGGAGAGTCAAAGCAGGAGTCTGTCTCACAAAGATCTGGGGAGTGACTGATCTGATGACTCTGAACATGGGGAAACTTTTTGCATTGTGTTAAGATTGTGTGAATAAGGGGTTATAACAGAAACCTGAATGAGCTCTGCATTACTCAATAAGGACTGAAAGAATAAGGATGAAAAACTGTTCGAGTTAATGAGTTACATGACACAAGCCTGGAAAAAAGGCAGCCAAACCCAGTCTGACGTGAATTTGCAAACTCAGTAAAGCTTCTTTCAGGATGAATATAGAATGGCTAAGAAATGGTAAGAAATTCCAGGAAATACAAGGAAAGGAAGTAGTAGTCAGCTTGAGAAAGAAGTAATGCTGTGTATAATGTTGTATCTTGCTTGTTTCTACATCCCTGCCACTCTGTCCCATTATAACCATCTGCATTTGTTGCCTGCCTTGTTTGGGATCTGGACAGGGACTGTATTTTTAGCTTGACTTCAAACATTGTCAGTGCTTGGCTCTGAGTTGCAGAGGCTTTTGCCATTTCTAATATTCATTGTTTGGGACTGGGAAGCCTTATATAGCCTTGAGCTGGAAGACAACGTATTCAGATGCTACAGTCACAGGAACCAACTGATTTACATCCACTCGATGTTAAAGATTTAAGTGAAGTGTTAAAAAACCTCTTCACATTGCTGAGTAGAAACCGGAAAAATTTCTAACTGGTACCATATTTCCCAATTTCCTTTTACCTTGTTTCTTTTATGAGCTTCTTTTAAAAGCGGATCCAGCCTGGCATTTGAGATGGAGCTGTTGTAGTAAGGGCTGTGGCTCTGTCTGAAAACACTAATTCCTCTCTGCTTACCACAGAGGGAGAGGGCCAGCTTGGATTACACATTCATCTTTCTGCCTGCTGACATTAGATTAGAGGAATCTGTGTCTCTGTCAGTAGTGAAATCAAACCACAGAGAGAGAAAGTGCCAGAAAGCAGATCCACAGGAGTCAGTATAGAGTGGAAAAGCTTAGCTAGCTTTAAGGAAATACCTGTGAGATAGTGTGGTTTAGGCCCTACTTTGGAAAGTGAAACACCAACTTTGAGGTTCCAAAGAAACGCCTACTTCTGGTCGGGGTCACATCTATGAAACAACTCACAGAGCTGAATAAACCTTGCTGCATTTGTTCTCATAAAGGCCTGCAGAGTATTCTCTGGACATCTCAGAAATATGAGGCTTTTCTTTCCTCTTTTGACTGCCACTTGTGAGAAATGGCTGGTTTAATAGCAGTCATCCAAGAGACAGTTCTTGCCATGAATTTCCCACAGAGGGTTGTGTACTCTGGTTCAGACTCAAAACTTTGAGCCTAAATGTACTGAAAATCACAAGAAGTGTCTTAGTTAAAAACACTGTTCCTTTGCCTGTGTGGGCAGTAGAAAGAGCAGGAAACACTTACAGAAAGGAAGCACTCCTGCTTGTAGGTTGAGAAGGGTGTCTGGGACACCTGGGGAGTGTTTGGGTGGGCACCTTGTCCTGTACCACTGCTACGAGTGGGACTTTTGCCACAGAGTAAGATCCTTATCTTATGAACCTTTATTTGCACAGATATCAAGAGCAAAGCTGTGCTCACCTGTCATAAACAAATCTCTTGTAGACAGTGTGAATTTGCACATGTTCTAGATAAAGATGGTTTTGAAACTAATCAAGTGTTTTGATAAGATCTGATAAATCATATGAGACAGCAGGTCTCATACGATACTACTGCTGATCCTATGTGTTTACTTTCAATTTACACTGTTGTCTCTGTTTATGGCATTTTATTAAAGTCCATCACACAGGTTATTTTTAAGTCTTGTTGTGAGAAAGATGAACTCCAAGATATGGAATAACCTAAATCAGTAAACTGAAGTAGCTGAAAGCTTCTATACTTAGAAGAATCTTATTTGAATTTCTTACATGGGAATATTTTGCTTGCAAAAGACAAGATATTGATAATTAAATATGCAATTAACTGTAAGGGTTCTGTGTCTTTGTACTGAACTAAAGTATATTGCATAAAAGCTCTGGCAGTTTATTTTTAACTCTTTTTTTCGCTCATTTAAATGTATGAATACATATGTTTCAGTATGCTTTTACAGGAAGTTGACTAAATGTAGTCACACATTTGTTAAAGGAAAAAGATCAGCTTTCAATGACTTAAAAGTTCACAGAACTGCTGATACAAATTGCTTCATCTGTGCAAGCTGATCTGCCCATGTGTTATATTGTACTGGTTCATTTCTATAATTTAGTCCCAGGGTCATTGAAAACATCATATCAGATCTCCTATGCAATGTAGCCATTGGGTCAGCTTGTGTTTAGAGTCACGTCTAGAGTGTGTATAGAAGCTTGAAAGCATATCAAAAGACATCTCATTCACTTATAAAGACTGATGAAAGGATAGTCTGCCTTAATATTACTACCCTGTCACATTTCAGAAATGCTTTTAGGTTATCATCATCCTTCTGTGCCAGCCATCCAGCCTTCTAGTGCACCTGTTTCTTTTTTTTTTTTTTTTTTTAATTTTTAATTTTTTCCCCAGGCTCCTCACAAGTGTCTGCATTCACAGTTTTTGTGTGTCTGTTTGTATTTTACTCTGCCATCTGACACCCTGTTTCTTTGCTGGGATGTACCTCTGCAGTCCCAGTCTTCCACATTTCCTGTTCAGTTGTCATTTTTATCCTACCCTCTACTCCCAGACACAGAGTCACCTTTGTGCTCTTGACATCTCTAGCAGATGTCTTCATCTGACCTGAGTGTTCCCCCAGCACCTGTTAGCCTTCCCCAAATCCTATTTGAAATAATGTCTTTCCTTTGCAATTCCATCCATCTTCCTGAGTAAATTAGCTCCACTGCACTGAGTAATCCTCCTCTTGTATGATCATTTTTTGTCTTTATTCCTATCTTATCTAATATCCAGGAAGAATAATCCTCCTTTCACATATCTTTTGCAAACACTGGGCTTTCCTTGCCAAATACTGCAAGGTGTAGTGAGGCAGAGCAGTTCAGGACGGGATTTGTGTGGCAATTTCAGCCCTAATGACTATGAAGTCATGCTTGCATAAAGAGATGTGTTCTGTGAATGCCTTACAAGAATAAACTGCGTTAGTACCTCGCTGACGAATTATGGATGTGTAAAGTTGAGCTGGTATGTAGAATTGAAATGGTTCAAGACAGGATTTAATACCCCAGAAGCCCAGAACTTGAACCACATTTCTAATAATCAAAGCATCATTCTAATGATGTTTTTAACTCCTCAGCCATATGTGAGATACAAGACTGTGGTCATTAGCAGAGAAATGTGCATCCCTGGAAAGATACCCATCAGTCTTGTGAGGCATCGAGTTACCCCTGATGAGTGAGGTATAAGGGCAGGAGACCCTGAATCACAATTGCTGCATCTGATTGGGACAAATCCTCCTTTGTAGGCACACAGATGAGATACAAAACAAGAATATGACCTATTGTTGATTTTCTCTAGATTTTCTGAAGCCTATATGACAGTGACTCAATTTGCTGCACCTTCTAGTGGCACACAACCCAAATTCTGACACACAAAAAGGGGTTGTCCTTTATTTAGAGGGTCCTTCTCATCTCCTGCTTTTTGCCTATTCCCACCCCAGTGTGAATGAATGTCTCTGAACTACTCTGTACCATGCTGCAGATATTTGAAATGTTGTGCAGAAATATTCAAGCTGGTCCCACATAAAATTTGCCCAGATTCAGTTCCTTTATTTAACTGATCTGTAACCCTCACAGTCTTGTGTCACAGCAAAAAGGCATGATCTTCTGCCTGGTGACATAGGCAGCAGCTTAGCACATGGAGCAAACTATTTGCTCTGTTTAAAAGTTAGAAAAACTTTTCTCTTTGAACTGTATGGTGTGAACATTTCTTTTAACAAACGTTTGGGGTTTGGTTTTTTTAGGGAGGGAGAGAGCACCTCATCCAGAAACCCATGAGAAACCCATCAAAAAGTCTTTCTAAAATGTGCAAAATATGCTCTCTGCTAAAATCTATTTGAATTTAAAGAAGATGTCAGGGTTTTCCTTTTGAAACTTATTTCTTATTAATCAGCACTGCTAAAGTACAACAAGGTGTAAGATTTAGCATGGTGGCATCCAGATGTTTTCTGGGCTCTTCCCCTTTTTTCTTTCTTTTGTTCATTTATGGATCACCTTGCCCTGTCTATGAGTTGTGTCATTAGGCAGTAGCTATACCTGACTGTTGATTCTTGGTAACACATTGTATGAACAATATTTTTGTTTGTTTCTTTGCTTTACATATGGGCAGAGACCATTTAAAATAGTGTAAAAGTTCATAGGGAAAGTGTAGGAAAGCACTCAGAGAAGTAGCTGAACTCCTCTCAGAACTGTAGCTGTTTTCACTGCCTGCATGGCTACCTCTCAGTACTATGGAGTAGCCTACACCACATATGTTCAGGACCTGCAACTGCATTAACCTCGGGATTATGACATCAAGAATGGCATTTGTACAATTAAAAATGTTATCTCACAGGGCAGCCCTTGTTGCCCTCGGCCACCTTTGGGTAAATTGTGTTGTAGGAAAGGTTAAAAAAAGCTGCTGGAACTAATCCTTTTGATGAAACCTTTAACAAGTATGTCAAGCTCCTCTGATCTTGGCCCTGGCAGAGTATAGCTGTAGTTAATGTCCCCGGCTCTAGCTCACCATCTAAGACCCTCTTTCCTGCCGCGTGTTTTCTTCATCAGTTTGTATTTCTGCCAGTCAGTGTCACAAAGCACTTCCTGCTTCATCCCCGCCTGACGGGGTTAAGCCACGCTGATGGTCTGCAGTTGTGTGCAGCTTCATTTTTCATAGATTTCTGATAACCATAACATGAACTCTGGAGTATGTGTTAGGAACTGAAAACAAGCCAAGTGTTTTGTATTAGAGCCTGTATTCCCACATTCACCAATTCTCCAAGGGTTGAAAATGCATCAGTGACATGTATGAGAAAAAAAAGGCTGGGACTAAAATCAATTTTCTCCCCTCTTGCCTACATGAAACAAAATTAAAAGCACAATGAGCCTTATTCTTTTTTCATTTACTGCTGAAATTCCTCTGCCGTCTGTGAAGCAACTCTTGTTACACCACTGTAACTGGAAGTAAAATTCAACCTTGGTATCTGCTGCAGATGTTTACACCTTAAAAAACCAGGAGCACACACAGATTCTTTATCTAATAACTTTTTAAAAAGACACTGAGCATTTTATCTTTATGGATGGAGCTAGACCCCGGAGAACTGATTAACCAAAACTTGTAACTTGCTCTGAATGAACAATTCAATACTGCCTTATACGTGACCGCCTTTCAATATCCTGGTGCGTATTGTGACCCTAAGCTGTCAGTTTAATGCCTGTGTTAGCACAGATCAAAGGAGAACAGAAACAAAATATAAAAATACAGCAATAAATAAGCTAGTGTGCTTTCTTATCTCTAGTGAACATTTTATATTAGGCTGGTTTATTTGCTTAGTATTGCAGAGTCGTCTTTACTTCCGCTGAAATAAACTGGGGTGAAAAGCCACAATAATCCTTCAGATAAAATGGAAAAAGTTATTTATGACTGTGCTATTCATAGATGTCTCTCTTCTTAGAAACCGGCCATTTGTGGTTTTGTTTTTTTTTTCCTGTAGCATCTGCTTTTCTCCTTGAGATCACACAACCTTTCTATTTTTAATTAAAAAAAAAAGAAAAATAACCATAATGCAGACCCAAGCTAACAATTCTGCTATCCTGGCTGTCAAAGAGATTTCCTGTGGTCTGTTTCTGGCTGTGCATTCAGCCAGTTGCACTGTATATCAGGCATTTGTTTTAAAAAGTAAAGAGCTACAGTCACCATTGGCATAAAAATTAACCCATGACTTGCGGGACTTTTCACTTTCTTAGTGTCTATCCATGAGCCACCTGAAGACTCATTGAAAGGTGGACAGCCAAGAGGCTGAATGCATCTGAAGGAGGTTGTTGCCACGAGAAAAGCAAGCCAAGTGTCATGGCCTGAATGCTAAACAGGGGTAACCATGGATTTGCTCATGTGATTTGGTCCCTTTACGCTGCACAAAGAGATGGAGGAAATGCTGCAGAGGCTCTTACAGCTGGGAACTGAAGGGACAGTCCCTCCCTCCCTGCCAGCACTGGGCTGTGCAGGTACCACATGCACCATTCAAATAGATCAGGCTCATTTTCTAAGAACACATCAGCTATGGATTTTTTCAGCATGGTTTGAAGAATAATTGTGGTTTCGCAAGTTATTTTGCACAGTAACGTGTGAAGAAAAGACTAAATTATTCTACTCTGTTCAGGATGCAGGGTTTTGTAGAAACATTTTTCATTAGTAGGTGCCTTTTGACTTAAGAATGTAAATAGTTTTTTGGGTTCTTTTTTCCCCTCTACTGTAATTTTGACTTAAGGTGCCTCAGATCACTGTCTGGCTCAATCTTGCAGTTCCTAAGTATTAAAAATGTTTTTTTGATGCTTGCCAAGAATGCTGTATGAGTGAGTAATGTGATTTGACTTACTGAAAGGGTTCTAATCCAACATTAATTCAATGTAACAAACCACTCCTGGAGCAGAAATACAGCTTTATTTAAGAGCTGTGGATATACCATGCTATAATGTTGCAACCATAAAGATTTGCAATGCATTAATGTTAGGCTGCCTATGTAAATTTGGGCAGTATAGGGCTTAATCTGCATAATTATTTGCTTTAAGAATTAATTAAAATATATATTTCCTGTATTAGACTGTACTTTTAAAGCAGGTGTCATTGGAGATAAACACCTCTGTTTGCAGCAGCAATGTATATTAACACATCTTGCAGAAACTGCCTGTTCCTTATGATACACAAAATAAAATACTGATAAATAATGTAGAGGTTCACAGGTTTTTATCAAGCTTGGAAAACCAAACCTAGGGTTACACAACTAAATTCTTTATATACAAACAAATATACCAAGGCATGTTGCAGGGTGATATGGAATAAGTCTCATCTCATCTAACTTTAACTCCTCAAAGGGAAGTCTCCAGGAACACATGCTTCTGGTGGATTATACACCCCATCTTTAAGGTAAGTGCTGCCCTGAGAGCAGTGGCAGTGCCTGGTTGAGGGCTTATGAAAGCACTTCTTGTTTGGGGGTCTTTTATGGGATGTGACATGAAATCACTTTCTAAGCTGAAACCATGTACTTCCAGTGCTGATAATGATGCCACTGCAAGTCACTCATTTCTCATATTAAGTGGATCCGTTATTTTAGCTCTCTGACTTTCCAGTTCCAGGAATGCCCAGGGCTTTTTTTTTTTTTTTTTTTTTCTTTTCTGAAGCTGTATTTCTATTTGTGCAGACCATGAAGTGGATTAATTTCTCTAAGGAACATGAATAAAGTTTGTTTTTCTTAAATTCCTGGCAAACAAGTTGATAAAACCCATATGGATCACAAAGTCTGAAGCTTGAGTACAATGTTCCTAGGGTGAAGCAAACACTTGTCTTTTAAAATAGACGACTTTTAGCTGCGGGGATTATATATATACATATTTGAGATCTGTTCTGTGAGCCATCAGCTCGACTTCAAAAACATAAGACAGGAAGCTGACTGCTTCTGAAGGTGTTTTCCTTCTTCCTCCTGTTAAGCATACATGCTTTTCAGATGAAGGCTTTTAACTCAAATTTGTCATTGTATCTTATAATTAAAGAAAATTTGTTAAAAAGTGGCTTGAAGCTTTCATTTTAAACCCTACTCCTTCTCAGCCCAAATGGCTCAGAGTTTTAACCTAATTGTTACTGTTGTGAAAATCATTTTGACTTACACACACTCACACACACACAAACATACAGAGATATCATGTACCTCCTACCTTGGCCAAACTGCAGATGATCATATCTACTGAGATTTTGAATCAATCTCTTTTCAATATGTTCTGTGCACATCTCCATGCCCCAGCATGTCTCCAGCCACACCTTCTTGGCACCAGTCGATCTGAGACATCCTTGAGTGCAGAGTAAGATGGGAAAGCATCTTTGGGGGCAAGTGCTTTGAAAGGCTGCAGAGAAGGTTCTTTTTTATGTGTCCCAGGCAGCTCAAAGAAAAGCTCTGACCTTCCCTCATTTGGAAAAAAAGGGGGTGACCAGCTTAGTTAATTAGAAAATGCTTGTTTGTGAAATGAATAGAGTGAAATGAACCATCAGTTAGCAGAGCTCTTCTGTATGTCCTTAAAATCTGTATGGTGCTTTCTTAGCCCTGTCCATACATAAAATGTAGCCACTTTGGATGCTAAACCCTACTGCCATGCCACAGGTGGGGGATCATGGTCTTCCACCTCTGTACCCTCTTTGGCTTCCCTTAAACCTTTCCTGGGGGCTTCCATACCAGCCAGGTACTTCACAGTGCACAGCCTTCCCTCATCTAGGGCAGGAAGAAACAGACATGTTTATTTGTATTCTCTAATACCTTATCTCCTCACCTCCTCAAAAGACCTGAGAAGTAGCAACAGCCTTAAAGTTCCAGGAGAAATGTGCATGGAGGATCAGGCAGCTGCCCTTGCACACGGGGCTGGAGGTTGCTCCTGTAGTGACCCTACACAGTAGTGCACAATTATCAGTTGGTCTGCACAACAAAGCATGAGCTTTACAGCCTCAGAAACCTTTAAAATTGCTTGAGAGGAGAATAAAAGCAATTAGCAAAATACATTGTTAGAACTGAGGCAGTTTCCGCTGACCTTTTCCTAAATATTTCTTTTGTAGTGGAGGGAGCAGTGTACAGTAAAAAAATTATTAACAGTGAAAAGTTTTCCTTGGCAAAAAGAATGCATTTTGAAAGCAGCTGAAGATGAAATGTCAAGGCAGCTGCTGGATTGCAGTCTCCATGGCAATCATAGCACAACACTTTGATTAGTTAGGCACATGGCAGAGCCTCTGGTTGAGAGTCCGGGGGTGGTGGTGAAGGGCAGGTTATTGTTTTTTAAGGACATTTTTAAAAAATCAACACACAGAAGGATCTGTCCTTTTTAAAGAACAGATTGTACCAAGTTTTCTCTTCAAATGCATTTGTACACACACTTTGGCACCTAAAAAAATTTTAAAATTGGTAAGTCAGATACGTTTTGCTAAAATAATTCTTGCATAGAATAGAAGAATTATTACCTTATTATGCAGTCCAAGCATCTCGTGTCTTTCATGAATTTATATTTTCAACACCCTGTAGAACAAGAAAGTCTTTTATTCATGTATTTTCTTGTGGGGAGAAGAAATCAAAAAGGCTGTGGTGTGAATTCAGGAGAAAAGGAGAAAAGTGTTTGGACACTGCTTCACCCCATACAGGCACATCCAAACTACTTACCAAGTGAGCTGGGCTCCCCTGTGTCTCCATTTGTGCAGAGTTTTACAGTGGCATGAACTGAACACGCTGGAGGTAAGGCAGAGCTTCCTCTCCTCTCGCTCCTGCTCTCCTCCAGTTCCCCAAAGTGAGAACTGAGCCTTCAATACTGTGTTATTGGTTAGAAGTGGACAGTCCTTCCAGTCCACATTTCAAAAGGAAGGAAGGAGGGTTATTCATCTTTGAAATAAAGACCTGACTTCTCAACTTCAGAAGTGGCTTTAGAAGTGGTAAAATCTCCTGGTGGAATTGAGCATGAGTATGTCTGGGCGAGGTTCCCATCAACATGCTGCCTCACTGCTGCCTCGCTGCAAACAAGGACATTTCAGCTCTGTAATTGTGGGTTCTCTTCAGACCTTTTGCTTGTTGTGTTTATTTTGTCTAGAAATGGCGAGGAGGGGTGTGTGTGTGCAGGGACACATGGGACTGGCTCCCATGACATGTGTGCACAGCATGGTTGGCCTCTGAGGTGATGTAAGGACATGTCACCAACACAAACAACACAAATAGTGTTACATATTTCAAAGGTGTGAAATATGTGAGTTACATAGAATGACACATCACCTGTTTATCTTTTTTTCTTTCAAAAACCACTCACAAATCAAGATCAACTTGTGTTGGGTTTTTTGGGGGGATTTTTTGTGGGGTTTTTGTGGGTTGTTTTGGTTTTTTTTGTGGGAAAACCTGAACAGGAAAGACAGTACCAAATCTTACAACATGTTTCTCCAGGATAGGTTTGCTTACCTCTTTTAGAGCTGCTGCTAATTCTGTGCAGTGCCGTTATGCATTATCACAAATCATGGGTATTAAAGTCAATCTCTTCTTCATTTTGTTTGTCAATTAAAAATCCCCTCTTACCTTTTTGAATTCAAGGGTTAATCCCTTTCTTTCACCTGGCACGTGTTTTCCTGGGTAGGAGCTGTCTTCCTCCACTGTCACTTGGCTCCATGGCATCTCCAACACCCTCATCTTGGGGAGCCCTATCCTCAGAGCAGCCCCTTGACTGTGCAGAAACTTCTCTGATCTGACTTCATGGATCAGCTTGCAGAGCAGAGATCTCAGCACACAGCCAGAAAGTCATTTCAGGCTGAAAAGCACATTAATAATGCAGTAATGTAAAGTAATGCCTAAACAAACCCACAAAACCTAGAAGGGGAGAAAGTCATGTAGTCACCCTAAGCTTTGCTAATTGTGAGACCTCCAGCTCTGATAGAGGAAATTGTTTTCATCAGTTGTCAATCATCCTCCTTTTTTTTTTTTTTTTAAAGATCAGAAATTCACAACTGTTCCAGGCAGGGCAAAGTCCTGCTTTGCTCTGCTCCACTCTTGTGTCGAACACCTTGCATGTTAGGCAGGAAATTTTCTCTCTCCCTGGTGGTTTCTCTTGCTGGGATCATGCTAAGATGAGTCCCTGTCCTGACAACATCACTTAGAAGTTTCTTGTCAAGCTTGTTCCTTCAGCCCTTCACTTATTAACTAATTAATATATCTGACTTCTAGGGCAGAATTTTTCTGTGCTGGGTTTGAACTAGTTTCTGCTAAATACAGCTGTGCACCCTGAGAGGGTGTTATTAACTATGATGGGTAGTACAAAAATGCAGGACAATGCTGACTGGTTTTTAGAAAAGAAGGGGCATGCTTATTTCAAATTTACATGAAACTGAATTCAAACAAACCACATTGTGAGTGAAGTTGTTTTGTTTGACAACACATCAGGGAATGTTCCTTGCCACCTCTTCTTCACTCTAGTGCAAAGCTAACTCTTAAAAGAGCTGCTGAAAGATAGAATTTTATCAGAAGGGAACTTGAAATTTTGCTGGCTACATATCCATCAGTTCTTGCTTGTTAAGGCTTCAGTTTCAGATAGATGTGTATCGACAAGCCTTGGTAATGCTCTTGGAAAAATGAGAGAGCTCTTAAAAATAAGAAAAGAAAATGAAAAAGAAAACCAGAACAGGCATGTCCTTTTCCCTCTTCATTCTAAGCTAATTATTCTGGCAGTGTTTTTCCAACTGACTGGATGTGTATAGAGGAAAAGGCTGTACCAGACTTTCAAACTGTCAGCAGTGAACTTTATTCTCTGTAGAAAAATGTTATTTTAAAAATTGTTGAAGGAACATTGGTGGGGAAAAGAATTTTTGGGGGTCAGATGAGAGGATTTGCATAAATGCTGAGGGATTTTTTCCCTCTTTCTGTTTACGGTATTCAGAGTTGTCCATCTGAGATTTGGGCACCTGCAATAGGGCACATGAACTCGCTCCTGAGGTCTGATAGAGGAGCTGGTACTGTGGCATACAAGTGCTGCTTTTAATCAATGTTCCCAGGAGGTGACTATGCTGAAAGGATAATAGAGGGGACAGCATTGCAGCTCCTGTCAGAACTGTTTAACACCACAGTCATTACCTGAGCATTGCTCTTGACCTGAGGCAGTGTCAGCAGTGCTGGAGTCCAACTGCAATGCAGACAGTCAGAAGTCATGGAACAGAAATGTCAGCCATTACCATTGCTGGATGACTCTGGGTTGAATTGTTAATTATTAGGATTTTTTAGATACAACTGACACAGATTTAGATAGAGTTGATTGTGCTAAAAAGTAATAAATGAGAAATTAAAAGCCACTTCCAAACCCTTGTTTTCATCTACACTTTGGGGTATGTGGCACAATTCCACCTCTCTATAAAGTTCGAGTGGGACTTCCCTCTGTGCTGTGCATTTTAAAGGTCTTTGTTCTGTTATAAAATCTTGAAGCTGTGTGAAGCAAGTGCAGTGTGTGAGTGAAGGCAGCTTGCTGTGACTCTGCCTCTCTGGAAGTGCCACCTCTGACAGGCCAAAGCCTGGTGTCCATTTGAAGACTGCCTGAAGAGGAAAGTAGACATTTTTGGAGGCACCCTCCAGCAGTGATCCATTCATTGCCAGTTTGTCTCTACGTTTAAACAATAATCAAGCTCTTCCTGTCTCCGTTGGTGATTCACAGTAATTTTGTGCTATACAGGCTCTAGATTAGATGAAGGCAGCTGCGTACATTTGATCAGACTCTCACATCAGCTGAATTCCGACAGGCTGGCACTGTCCTGCTTCAGCACCGTCCCTCATGCATACAAATGTTCTGGCATGAAGATTTCCTAAATGACATGGCTGAGGCTGGCCAGCATGGGAACCCTGCTACTGCAGAGAATGAATAAGTTCCTTGCCTATGAGGTTCAGGCTATTTTGTTTCCCATTTAAGTTGCTGCACTGGAAATGCGATACACGCAGTTAATCTTCAACCAGCAATCTCAGACATTATAGATCGACTTATACCTTGTGATGAATTACTTCAGTATTTGGAAAATATTAAATAACATTTTTTTGTTGACATGGAAGTGTGACCTGAAGGCTGCAGCTGGTCCCAGTGTTTGGTGCTGTTTGTGTCCTGCTGTCTGGCTCTTCCTCCCTCTATTCTCTCGCTATTGAGACTCAGCTGGTTTATGTCCATCACAATCAATGCAAGGGCATTCCCAAGCTGGTAATTGCCGAGAGGATCCGGTGCTGATGGTTTCTGGAGCTGCCAATCTGGGGAGCAGCCTTTGGCTCCTGCTGCATATGGTATGTCTGCAGTTTGACCATTTATCTCACTTTACATACTTGAACTGAAAGAAAGGTTTGTGCTGCCCATTCCATGGGATGTCTTTCTCCCCCTCATCCCCTCCCTCCTGCTATTGTGTGTTATCAGCTATTGCAACAGCACCTAACTGTGTCAAATAAGGTGAATGCTGTCCTTAAGTTCAGAGGTAATGCTTCACAGTGACTCCATTCAGAGTCGGGTGGGGACTTGGAAATAACCATGGGTTCCCAATCATGGGAAAAGACACAATTATTCTGAATGTTGAAGGCCTAGACTCTTAAACTGGGATCTGTAAATGCAGTTGCAGAAAATCTATTTCAGCATTTTTAAATGTGTTTCTAAGCCCTAAAGCTGGTGAAAACTCCCAGTTAAGGAGACACAGAAGGTGGAAGAACAAAGAAATCAGCCTGCTGATGTAGGTGATTGAATTGCTTCATTTAAGATGTCAGATGATAAAAATGTTGAGTGGGATTCAGTTTGCAAACCCCTGCCTATACTGTGACTTAGGTTCCTAAAAGTCACTCAATTTCCAGTTTTGCTTAATCCCGAATTTTAGGCATCTAAAATTCACTAAGCTATTAAACCTGACTACCTATTGGATATCGTCTGTTCCCGTTTTGATTCACCTTCAAACACTCAGATTGCCATTGCTAGGAAACGAGTGTCTGTCAGTCATCTAAAGCAGTTTGGGATTCAAGATGATGAGGACAGGCACTCAAAAACTGCCCAAGCCCCTTGGAGAAGAAAATGAAAAGCGGGATTTCATCAAGCCACTGATTACTTTCATTTGACACAAGGACAATGCCCATGTGCTGCTGGTTAGCGCAGCCTCGCGTGCTGACAGAAGGAGGTAGATGCTGGGTGGTTAGCACACTGACAGAGAATTGACAGCAGAACAGAAATGCTGCTTAGCATCTTTCATCTGAAGAGCCTGAAGAGCCCTTAGAGATTTTAGTGGAACCCAGCTGGGCCCAGATAACTGCAGTGTGCATCTCCTTTCTATTAGAGTATCAATGGGTAAACAACCAAAATTGACTTGAGGATCAGGATGGTAGGTATCTATCCTTTCTCTTTTAGTTTCTCAAATTTTTACCAAGTTAGACAGAAATTGTACTGAAGAAAACTCCTAAAACAAAAATGTTACCCCTTCCCTTCCCTTCCCTT
>VXBR01010296.1:3412-13736 GCA_013400215.1 Cisticola juncidis | reverse complement strand
TAAGCACTGTCATTAAGGGTTCTTAGCAATTTATGGAAAAAATTCTGTAAGTGAAAAAGAGGAAAATCTAACCTCCAACACCAAAAATTCCCACAAATGTTCCACAAAATTCCCCGAGACCTTTCCTTATTATTTTTACCAATGTTCCCAAAGAATTTCTCTGAAAATCCCAAAGGTTCTCCTCAAAATTCCCAAATATTCCTCAAAATTATCCCAAACCTTTCTCCATTTCCCAATTTCCCAAACATTCTCCTGAAAACTCGCCACAAAATTCCAAAAAATTCCCCAAAATTCTCATGTTTTCTTTTTCCTCTTAAATTCTTTCAGATTCTCGAAGAATTTTCTCAGTTTTGTCCCAATTTTCCTTCCTTTTTCCTCTTTTCCCCCAAAAGTGTCAAAAAACTTCCCCAAATCGTTTCTCATTTCCCTAAAATTCCAATGAAATTTTCCCAAACTACCAAAAACTTTCCCCTTTTTTTCTTTTTTCCAACTTTTTTCCATTGTAAAAAATTCCCCAAATGTTTTTGTCAAAATTTCCTGACAACATCTCTATTTTTTTTTAAAAAACAAAGAATTTATGGGATTTTCTTTGTTTTCCATGGGAATTCCGGTTATTCCTTTACAATCTTGGGTTTTTCCATGAAAATTCCAGAGGTTTTTTGGAAATTCCCAATTTTTTTCTATACAAATTCCAAGATTTTCTTGAGAATTCCAATTATTTTGGGGGGGAATTATCTTTTTTTTTCTTGGAAATTCCAGGATTTTTTGGCAGCGAATTCTGGATTTGTCATGAAAACTTCAGTATATTATTTGGAAATCCCCTATTTTTCCACGAGATTTTTCCTCTAAAATCCCAGATTTTGATGGGAATTTCCCCAGATTTTTCGGATCTTTTCTCTTTCCCATCAAAATTCTGGATTTTTTGAGGGGCGAATTACAAATTTTCCATTAAATTCTGGATGTTTTGGGGGGAATTACAAATTTTTCATGAAATTCTGGGATTTTTTAATGGGGAATTCTCATTTTTTCATGAGAATTCCAGGGCGTTATTTTGGCAATTCCAGGGATTTTTTTTCTGGCAATTCCCAATTTTCCCATGAAAATCCCAGGATTTTATTTGGGAATTCCCAATTCCTAGATGGAAATTCCCCTCCAAGTCCCAGATTTTTACCAGAGTTTTGGGATTTTTTTTTTCCAGTTCTCATAAACGTAAAAGTTTTTTTGGAATTCCATAAAAATTTTTGTCTCTTCATCAAAATTCCGGGATTTTTCCCACAGCTCCAGAGCCGGAGGAAGTTGGCAGTGGCGGCTCCACCTTGGAACGTTCTGGAATCGCCAGGAGAGCCAAACTCCTGATCCCGATGAACTCCCAAAATTCGAACGCCGGTAATTCCCAAAAAAAAAAAGTGAAAATGGGGGAAATGCTGGGAATTTGGGGTTACAAATAGAAAAAATACTGGTATTTCTGAGGAATTTCGGGAGGGAAAAAGAGAAAATTCTGAAGTTTTGAGGTGAAAATTAGGGAAAATAGGGATTTTGTAGGCTAGAAAAGGGGGAAAGGAAAAATTCCAAAAATTTTTGGGATTTTGGGAAGGAAAGGGAAAAAGTTTTGGGATTTTTCTGGGTTTTGCGATGGAAAAGTTCTAGAATTTTAGACTTCAAAAAGGAGAAAATTCCTGGGGCTTAGGGTTAAAAACTGGTAAAAATTTGGGATTTGGGTTTAAAAATGGGGAAAAAATTGGGATTTTTGCGAATATCAGCTGGAATTTTGAGTCTGAAAATGGGAAAAGTTCCTGGATTTTCAACCTAAAAAACAGGAAGACTCTGGGGATTTTGGGTTTTAAAAACTCAAATAATTTGGGGACTTCTTAAAATTTCTGGTCTGGAAATGGGAAAAAATGTAGGTTTCTGGGATGGAAAAAGAGAAAACTCCCAATTTTATGGCATTTTGAGATGAAAAAGGGGAAAACTCCAGAGTGTGCAAGGACTTGAGAATGGAAAAGGAGAAAATTCTGGGTTAAAAAGGGGAAAATTGGGAGTTTTGGGGGAATTTTCAGCTGGAAAATGGGAAAACTGGGAATTTTGGGGTTGAAAATTGAAAAGAAAATTGTGATTTTTCTGTATTTTCCCTTTGCAGCCGTGGTCAGTGCCATTCCCGTGCCCACCTTGGAAAGCTCCCAATATCCTGGGATTTTGCCTTCTCCCACCGGGTTCCCGAATTTCCCGCTCCGGCCGCTGCCCTTCCCCAACCTCGTCGGGAGAAGTCAGTGAAAATTCCCAGATTTTCCACGGAATTCTGAATTCTGGGGGGATTTCGGGGTGGCTTATTGGATTCTGAAGGAATTTACTGGAATTTTTAAGGAGAACTTTGGCAAAAAATTGAGAGTTTTCTCCAAAACTTGGCAAAAGTAGAGCTTAAAATGGGACTTACCTTGAAACTTGGGGATTTGCCCCAAATTTGGGGGATTTCACAAGAAATCTGGGAAAATTTTGGCAGAATTTAGGAATTTTTCTCAAAATTTGGGAATTTTTCCTTAAACGTAGAAATTTTACCCAAAATTTGGGATTTTTTTTTCAAAAAACATGGGATTTTTTTGGCAAAATTCAGGATTTTTTTCTGAAATACTCAAGGACTTTTTCAACAGTTTACAGAGATTTTGGCAAAAATCTAGGAATTTCTCCTAAATTTTGGGGAAAAAATTTGGATTCTTTTTGAAATCTGGCAAAATGGATCTAGAAATAAGGATTTTGCCCAAAAATTTTGGGGTTTTTTTCCTAACATTTGTTAGTAGGTCAAAAAAAGGGAAATTCACGCAAAATTTGGGAAAAATTTGGTCTAAAACCTGGAAATTTCCCCCAAATTTGAGATCTTTCCTAAAATTAGGGCAAATAAGAGTTAAAAATCAGAATTTTGGCCAAAACTTGAAAATATTAGGTAAAAAATAGGGTGTATTTTTTTCAAATCTTGGAAATCTGGTCTAAAATTTCAGGATTTCCCCTTAAATTTGGAAAAAATGTGTTAAAATGGGAATTCTGCCAGAAATTTCACAAGTCTCTAAACACTGGGAATTTTGGAAAGAAAACAGGAATAAAGGTTCTAAAAATGGGATTTTTTTCCAAATTGGGAAAAATGCATTAAAAAATCAGAATTTTTGCCAGAAAAATGGGAAAAATTCCTTAAAACCCTTTTCCCCCATAAAATTTGGTATTTTCCTTCTTTTCATGCATTTGTTTCCGATGGATCATCCCAAACCTATGGAAATTTACAGCAGGGGAATTAAAATTGTAATTTTTCCTAAAACTTAAAGGTTTTCCCCAAAATTTTGGAAAAATGTGGCTAAAAATGGGCAATTAATGTAAAATTTGTGGATTTCCCCCCCGAGTTTACAAAAAATTAGTTTAAGAACAGGGGTTTTGGTAAAAAAATCAAAGAATTTTTCACAAAGTTTTGGAAAATATGTCCAAAAATGGGTATTTCTCCCTAAAACATGTGGTTTTTCTAAAAATTTGTGGAAAAAAGTGACTAAAAATTTGGATTTTCCAGAAAATTTGGCAAATTTTCATGAAATTTGGGAAAATAGATCAAAAAATGGGAAGTTCAGAAATTAAGGACAAATGAGTTTAGAAACTGGAATTTGCACCAAAACTAGGGAAACTTGGCCAAAATGTGGAATATTTTCACCACAATTTTATGAATTTGGGTTTTAGACATTTTCTCCTCAATGTCTAGTAAAATTTCAAATTTAAACGCATTTTTTTCTAGTATTTCAGGAAAAATCCCCAAATACTTGAGTGAATTTTCAAAATTTTGGGAAAAAAGTCCCAAAGTGTCCCAAGTTTTGATGACAGTTTACATTTTTAGCCCCACTTTTCTCAGATCTTGAGAATTTTTTTGGAAATTTCCTACTTTTTTTTTGAAATTTTCCAATAAAATTGCAAATTAAAAAAAAAAAAAATTGGGAAAAATGAGTTAAAAATCGTAATTTTTTGAGGAAAACACGGGGGGAATTCCCTGCGATCCGTGTTTTATTTCCGAGTTGTTCCGTTTCCCCGCAGGCGTTGCGGAGTCGGCGGCCCCGGAGCAGCCGCAGCCCGAGGAGGTGCCCAGCAGGACGATCCCCACGGCCTGCGTGCGCCCCACGCACCCCCTGCGCAGCTTCGCCAACCCCATGGACCCCAAGGTCCCCTACGCGCCCCTCCTGGCGCAGGGTACGCCCACACAACTCACCAACACTTCTCATCTTTTTCTCTGCTTTTTTCCTCAAAAATTCTCTTTTTTTCTCAAGAAAAATCCCTTTTTTCCCCCCAAATTTGCACTATTTTCTCAAAATTACTGCCTTTTTTCCCATCAAAGTCCCTTTTTGCCAAAATCCCCCTTTTTTCTCTCCAAAATTTTAATTTTTTTTTTTCCTCAAAATTTGTGGGTTTATTTCCTTCAGAATTCTCATTTTTCTCCCCCAAAATTCCAATTGTTTTCGGAAATTCCAGTTTTTCCTCGAAAATGGTTTTTCTCCAGAATTCCCATTTTTCCCTCAAAATTCCCATTTTTTCCTGAAACACCCATTTTTTCCTCCCCAAATTCCCTTCTTTTCCCCTCACAAAAAAAAATTCCTTTTTTGCTCCAAAATATTCCCATTTTCTCCCACAAAAAATTACTTTCTTTGCTCCCCATAAATACCCATTTTTACTCCCAGAAATCACAATTTTTTATTCTGAAATGGTTTTTTTTTCCTCACCAAAAAATTTACTTTTTTTGTCTCCCAAGATTTTCCATTTTACCACCTGGAATTCCCATTTTTTCCTTTCGAAATTCCCATTTTTTCCCTCAAAAGTTCCCTTTTTTTACCCAAAATTCCTCTTCTTTTTCCTTTTTTTTTTTCCTGATGGTTTTTTCCATTTTTCCCCCTTTTTTTGCCAATTTTCCCCAATCCCATGGATCCCAAAATTAACTACGACTCCATCATGGTCCAAAGCAAGTTCTCAAAATCCCCAAAATTCCCAAAAATTTTCCCCATTTTTTAATGCTTTTTTTTTTATTTTTCCCTGAATTCTGTCTGATATTTTTCCCCATTTCCCCTTATTTTCCCTCCAATATTAGTGCCATTCTCCCCCTTTTTCTCTCTTTTTTTCTCATTTATTGTGAAATTTCCCTATTTTTCTCACTTTTTACCCATTTTTCCCCACAATTTTTCCCCATTTTCCCACAATTTTTTCCCAGTTGTTCAGTTTTCTCTCAATTTTCCCCCAAATATTCTCAGGTTTTTTTTCCAATTTTTCCCCAAATTTATCTATTCCCTCCCCCCCAGTTTTTCCACTTATTTCCTTTAATTTCTTCTCCAAATTTCCCCTCAGTTTTCCTCCAAATTTTCCCATTTTTCGATTTTCCACGATTTTACCTCAGATTTCCCCTCGTTTCTGCCCAATTTTCCCTCAATTGCCGCTATGTTCTTGCAGTTCTCCCTCCCATTTTCCCCTTAATTTTTCCGCAAATTCTCCCCAATTTTTCCCATTTTCACCCCATTTTCCTCTTAATTTTTCCTCAATTTTCCCTAAATTTTTCCATTTTTCCCTGATTTTACTCCAATTTTCCCTCCATTTCCCCCATATTTTCCTCCAATTTTTCTTCAATTTTCTCTCAATTTCTCCTCAGTATTTCCCCAATTTTCACATTTTTTACCCAGCTCTCCCTCCATTTTTTCCAAATTTTTCCTCTAATTTTTCTTCAAATTTCTCTTCAATTTCTCTGCAATTTCACACCATTTTTTCCCAATTTTTCCACATTTTCTCTCAATTTCTCCTCAGTATTTCCCCAATTTTCACATTTTTTACCCAGCTCTCCCTCCATTTTTTCCAAATTTTTCCTCTAATTTTTCTTCAAATTTCTCTTCAATTTCTCTGCAATTTCACACCATTTTTTCCCAATTTTTCCACATTTTCTCTCAATTTCTCCTCAGTATTTACCCAATTTTCACATTTCTTGTCCAGTTCTCCCTCAATTTTTTCCCAGTTTTCTCCGAAATTCCCATTTTCCCAATTTCCCCCATTTTCCCTGCCATTGTTCCCCTCATTTTCTCTTGATTTCCTCCCTATTTGTTCTCCATTTTTCCTGTTTTTTCCTTCCATTCTCCCAGTTTTTCCCCGATTTTCCCCAGTTTTCTCTCATTTCCCCTTTCCCTCCCCAGGGGCGCTGCCCAAGGCTCCGGCCAAGACGGCCTCGCTGGGGTTCCCGGGCAAGGCGCGCTCCCCCCTGCTGCCGGTGTCGGTGCCCACGGCCCCCGAGAGCGGCGAGGACGCGCAGGGCGCGCAGGACTGCACCAACGTGAGTACGGGGGGGACAGCGCTGACCCAGGCATCGCACGCTTCCCTGCTTTATTCCACGTGCTTTCTCATTTTTTCCTTTTTTTCCCAATCTTTGTAAGCCTTTTTTCCCAATTCTTGGGAGTTATTTCCAATTCTTTTTGTCATTTTTTATCACTTTTTTGACCATTCTTTTTGTCGCCTTTTATCACATTTTTATCCCATTTTATCACATATGTTTCTTTTTTCCCCATTTTTCCTTTTTTATCATTTTTGCCAATTTTTTCTTATTTTATCCCTTATTTTCTCCATTTTTATTTTCCCTCTTTTTTTCTCATTTTTTCCTCCATTTTATCTCATTTTACCTGACTTTTCCCCCATTTTTGTCCATTGTTACCAGATCTCCCCCCACTTTTCCCCCATTCTAATCCCATTTTTCCTCCTTTTTCTTCAATTTCACCTTACTTTTTCTTTTCTTTTCCATATTTTTATCCCATTTTTACCCCTGTTTTCCCCAGATTTACCATCAGGATGAGCTGAGCAAGCAGATGGGATCAAAATGGAGAAAAAATGGGAAAAATTTGAGGGAAAAAGCGGGATAAGAATGGGGAAAAACCTTGCCATAATTAGGAAAAATCAAAAATAAAATGGAAAAATTTGGCTGAAAATTGTGGAAATGGGGAAAAATTGGAGAAAAACTGGGGATAAATTTGATAAAAACAAAAATAAAACTGGGAAAAACTGATTTAAAATTAGGAAAAATTGGAGGGGAAAATGGGGAAAAATTGGCAAAAAAATGGGGAACGTAAGATAAAAATGGGGAAAATTGGGAAAGTTTGGGGAAAAATGGGATAAAAATGGGGAAAAAAAAAGAAAAAAATTGGAAGAAAAAGGGGAAAATGAGGAAAAACTGCATAAAAACAGGGAAAAAACTGGGGGAGAAAATGGGAGAAAATGGGGAAAAGAGAAAAAATTGTGGAGAAAATGGGGGAAATTTAGTGGAAAAATCGGGGGGGAAAGGGAAAAATCAGGGGAAAATTGAGGAAAACGGACTAAAAATAGAGAAAAATGAGAAAAAAACTGGGAAAAATGGGAAAAATTTGGGAAATAAAGGCAGAAAATGGGGGAAAATGAGATAAAAATGGAAAAAAACTTGGGGGAAAATGGGATAAACCTGCAAACCCTTTGTTTGTTGTATTTGCCACCGCAGGTGTACGAGCAGGACGAGCTGAGCGAGCAGATGGCCAGCCTGGAGGGGCTGATGAAACAACTCAACGCCATCACCGGCTCCGCCTTCTGACCCCCAAAACCCCTCAGAATACCCCAAAATTCCCCAATTCCCAAAAGTCCCAAAAGAGAAATCCTCATGGGGAAACGTTCCACAAATCTCCCTTTTTTCCGCCTTGTTTTTACCAAAAAATTGTGGAAAAATCTGAATTTATCTGGGTTTTCGGAGGTCTTCTGCTAAGAACCCGGGTGCTTTCTTGGTGGGGAATTTTGGTGATTTTTGGGGATTTATTTGGGAAAAGTAAATGGAATTTTGGACCTGTTTGTGGTGGAAGTTGGAGGGGAAATGTTTGGGAGGAGAAACAAATCTAGGGGATAAAGCAGGAGTACCTGGAAGAACAGAAAATTGGGAAAGAAGAGGGAAATTCTGGGAAAAAAGGAAAAATCTGGGGGGAAAAAAAGGGAAATTCCTCAATAAAAAGAAAAATTGCCTGGAAAAAACAGAAAAATTTGGGAATATAGAAGAAATTCATGGAAAAACCAAAAGTATAGTGGAGAAGCCCCAAAAATGCAGGAAAAAAAGGAGAAAATTCTAGGAAAATATTAAAATTTGGGAGAAAAAATTCTGGAAAAAAAAAAGAAAAAAATTGGGAAAAAAAAAGAAATTCCTGGAGAAAAGGAGGAAAAAAATGGGGGAAAAGGGACAAAATTCCAGGAAAAAAAGAGAAATTTTAGGAAAAAAAAAACTGGGAAAAAAGGAGAAGTTCCTGGAAAAATGAAAAGTTCTGGGAAAAAAGAACAAAAATTCAGGAAAGAAAGTTTAAGGAAAAAAAAGAAAAAATCTGGAAAAAAGAGAAATATTCCAGGAAGAAATTCAAAGTTTCAAAAAAAAAAAAAAAAGTAAAATTTCTGTGAAAGAAACAAAAAATTTCAGGAAAATAGAAGACAATTCCTGGAAAAAATTAAAAATTGGGGGAAAAAAAAAATTTCTGGATCAACTGTAGAAAAATCTAGGGAAAAAATAAAGTTATTGGAAGAAAAGGCAAAATATCTAAGGAAAAATAGGAAAAAAAATCATGGAAAAACCCGTAAAATTTTAGGAAAAAAAAGAAAAAAATTGTGTAAAAAGTAAAAATTCTAGGAAAAAATGCCGAAGTTGCTAAAAAAATTAAAATTTTAGGAACAAAAGATGAAAATCCAGGAAAGAAGGTAAAAATTCTGGAAAAGAAATTTAAAATTTTTGTGAAAAAAAGAAAAAACATGGAAAAAAAGAAAGGAAATCCAGCAACAAATACTTTGGAAAAGAAGAAATATTCCAAAAAAAAATAGAGGAAAAATTCCCTACAAAATTCCTCAATTTTTGAGCAATTCCAAGAATTTCCCCTGAAATTCCCATTTTGCCACAGTTTTCCATGGAATTCCTGGAAAAAATCCTCCCAAACAATCCCAAATTTCGGGAATTTCTGGACGGGGGGAGGGGGTGGGGATTAATTAATGTTAATAATTCCTTAATTAATAATTAATCTTAATTTATTCCTTAGAATTGAATTTTTAATTATTTTTCAGCTTTTCTTAGAGTTGCATTTTGGGAATTTCGGTCCAAAAATTCCCATTTCTTTCCGGGATTTTTCCTGGTTTTAGAGTAGCGGGAAAAAAAAAATTCCCGGAGTTTCCCAAAAATTCCGGGAGATTTCCCAAAAAAAAGGGGATTCGTAGCTCGTAGGAAAAGGTTTTTTTAGGAATTGTAAGTTTTTTGGTCGGAATGGAAGAAATAAAACCGGTTTTTGATAGAAAATTCTGGGTCATTTCTTGGCTATTAATTAGTTATTAGGTAATTATTTCGTTGTTTTAGGGAATTGTTGATTTTTGGGGGTTGTTTTGGGGTTATTGGTTTTTTGGGGGGGACATTTATTACTCTTTTATTATTATTAGCTCATTACTGTGTTATTTCAGGTAATTATTAATTTCTTTGGTAATTATTTGGGATTTGGGGATTACTATTAGTACTTTGCCAATGCCTATTAGTAAATGATCACGTTATTTCAGGTACTTCATAATTTATTGATTTATTAATCACCGTATTTGTGATTATTTTGAGATTATTGGGGGTTTATTAGTAATTTATTAGTAATTCATTATTACAGGGTCATTATTTCATTATTTCAGAAAGTTAATAACAATTTAATATTTTATAAATAATGCAGTCATTACTATTTTGGAATTATTTGGGTTATTGTTCAATTACTAGTTATTAATTATTAGCTAATTCTGGCATTATTTCGTGTTTATTAATTTATTAATAACTTATTTGCAATGATTTTCATATTATTGGGGGTTTATTGCCCATTTCTTAGTAGTTTATTAACTAATTATTAGAATTCTTGGTTAATTGGAATTATTCTAGTATTAGATTTTTAATATTATTTCGGCATTTTTGGGGGGCTTGGGGGTTTATCTATCCCTTAGTAGTCCTTTATTTATTAATTATTAGCTGATTATGTCATTAATTCAGGTATTTATTAATTTATTAATTTATTATAAATTACTTCAGAGGTTTTAGGGGGTTTATTTTGGAATTTTTTTTGTTCATTTCACATTTTTGGGGCTATTTTGGGGGTTGGGATTTATTTCAGATTTTGGGGTTTATTTCGAATTTTGGGGTGTTAATTTCGGGTTTATTTTGGGGATTTGTTTGGGGATTTTGGGGTTCATTTCAGGTTTAAGGATTATTTGGGGTTTGATTGGGGGTTTGGGGATTATTTGGGGGGGGTTGGATTATTTCAGATTTTGGGGGGATTAT
>VXBR01010295.1:0-13999 GCA_013400215.1 Cisticola juncidis | reverse complement strand
CTCTTTTCAGAGCCACTACATGCCCAATTAAAAGAGCTTTGATACTGCTAATGTATATCTTCAATGTAGGGTGTGGGAAATCGGGAAAACTTCTGGTCCTAAGGGTTTAGGCAGAGGTGAGTTATGTACAGCAAATAAGAGTCGCTGAAACATTTTGTACCAAACATGTAAATCATCTGGATTCTGCGTGCATTAGTGACTCGAGCTGGAAAGTATATTACACGATTTTACAATACCTACACAATTGCACTTCAGCGGACCTCAATTCCCCAGCCACTGAAACTCTAGTCGTTAAAATGCAGCGCCACAGCTCTTTAAAGTGTGCACGTAGTGGCTCTGAAAAGAGCCTTTGGGTCTATGTAGGCTTCAGCAGAACACTTAGGCACGCTCACCGCGGATGCGGCGGGCCAGCTGGATGTCCTTGGGCATGATGGTGACGCGCTTGGCGTGGATGGCACACAGGTTGGTGTCCTCGAAGAGCCCCACCAGGTAGGCCTCGCTGGCCTCCTGCAGCGCCATGACGGCCGAGCTCTGGAAGCGCAGGTCGGTCTTGAAGTCCTGCGCGATCTCGCGCACCAGGCGCTGGAAGGGCAGCTTGCGGATCAGCAGCTCCGTGGATTTCTGGTAGCGCCGGATCTCGCGCAGCGCCACCGTGCCGGGCCGGTAGCGGTGCGGCTTCTTGACGCCGCCCGTGGCCGGCGCGCTCTTGCGGGCAGCCTTGGTGGCCAGCTGCTTGCGGGGCGCCTTCCCGCCCGTCGACTTCCGCGCCGTCTGCTTCGTGCGCGCCATCGCCCAGCACCAGCACACACCACTCACCCCTAAATCAGCACAGCCCGCACTGCAGCTACAGCCTCGCCGTCCCGGTATTTATATCCCCTGCGCCCGCTCCCATTGGCCGCCCGCGTGACAGCGGCCGGCTGCCATTGGACGCTTCGCGCCAGCCTCGGAAAAGCCCCCGCCTCCGGGGCGGGAAACGCGCTCCGTCCCCGCCCCGCCCCTGCAGCCTTCCAACAGCGCCTTGCCAGCCAGGGGAAGGGCGGCAAGCGCCGCGGGTGAGCACTACAACACGGTCTCGCTGCCCAAGCCTCGGGCCCGCCCTCTGTTTTCCAAAGCCGCTCCGCTCGCGTTCATCCCCGGCCTCGGGACCGCTGGCCGGCCGTCGGCAGCCGCCTCCTTCCGCGAGGGCTCGCGGTTTTTTCCCGCTCAGTAGCCGCGTTCGGGTCAAGGCCGCGGCAGAAAGGCCGCAGGCGCAGGAGGCAGCCGACTTCCTTGGCGAAGCCGAGCTTTCCCGGCTGCCGCCCCGGCGCGGTGGAAGCGCCGTGCCTCTTGCGGGGAAGGTGCCCCGGTGACGCGCGGGCTGCGAGCCGCGAGCGGCACCAATCAGCGCCGTGTGGGGCGGTGCGTGAGGCGGCCGGGCCCGCCCGCGGGGTGGCTCGGCGCAGTCCTCACTCAGGTCGGACGCAGCGCGGCGCCGGCGCGGCCTCGGCTCTGCCCGCCCGCCTCCAGCCCCGTCCGCTGCTGGGCGGCGGCGTTTACGGGGCGCGGAGCATGGGCGGTGGACAGAGAGGCGAACGAAAGCCGGGCAAGAGCCACACTGGGGAGTCTGTGCTAGGTGCTACCTCCTGTGCCGGACTGCGCAGTTCGAGGCCCGAAATCGCATAGTGATGGGAGGGAAGGATTGAGGGTATCCATCTCGGAGCTTTCTGCTCAATAACCAATGTACTGAGACAGAAGAGAACAGGGCCGTCTGCAATCACCTGTGAGTTGAATATTCCCGATTCCGTTGTCATCCATTTGCATAGCTCAACAGGGAAACAGCACGTACTGACTGTCAGGAACAGATTTGTTTCGGACGGTTTGAGACCACTGACTGCACTTGCTTGTCTAACTCGCTGCCCCAAAAGTGAATTTCGAACATTCCCTTCTCCAGTGAAGCAGATGTAGAACACATTCTTTTACTGCCAACAACACACGTCCCAGTTTCCTTACAATTTACAATGCTTTCACACCATAACTATTCTTTTCCTGAAAAAACCCCAAACTGGACAGAAAAGTATAGATCACCATAGCATCAGTTCTCTTATTGAAAAAAATCATCTAGATCATCTAGGAGGTCTGGCACAGGGTGCAGAAGCTGGTTACTTTGATCTGGTGTATTTGGTGAGGGCCTTGGTGTGCTCAGAGATTGATGTTGTTTCCCCCTGCCAGCTACATGCTCCATTCACGTGTGGGGCAGTTTACAACATGGGGTTGCTGAGCAATGGGAGTTCTCCTGGGCTGTAGAGAGATGTAGTTGTTGTTGTCCCTGATCCATGTACGTGGATATTGTGCTTCCTGGGTATCAAAATCCAGCGTTTTCCACGTGGAATATAGAGGTGGGGACACCATGGGCGCAGAGTGAGGTGATGTTTTCTGCAGGTGCCGAGGAGTATGCGTATGTCAGGGAAAAGCAAAGTGAAGTGTTTGCTGTTTGAAGCGCAGAGCGATGCGTCCTGTCATTTAGAGAGGAGAGATCCATGCCCCATCAGGTGCTGACTGAGGTATGTTCCAGCCAGTGCAGAGTGATGTGTGTTGGGTGGCGTGAAGCAATGAGTGTATAGGGAAGCAGCAGAGACCTGTGTCTGTTTGTCAGGGATCAGAATGATTCCCCTGCTGGGGAGGACCAAAACCATGCTCTATCAGGTGATGAACAACATTTGCCAGCTGGTGCAGAACGATCTGTGTGTTTGCTGGGCTCTGGAGGTACCATATATTGTAGGGAACAGAGCAATGTATGTGTCGGGGGTTGTGGAGGGCTCTGTGTGTCAAGACGTAAGGCTAACATGGATTGAGAGTGCTGAGAGATGTGTTTCTTGCAGCAGGTGGGGATTGTGTGGGGAAAACTATGGTGAAGGGCAACTCAGAGATATGGGACTGTTGTGCGCTTCATGCATCATTGGGCACAGGGTGATTGGTTTGTAAAACAGTGCAGAGCGATGTGCTTTCCTTCGGGAATGAAGCGATATGTGTGTTAATCAGCAGACAGCCATGTGTGTGTGCAGGAGGAGTGGGATGATGCCCATGTCATTGGGAGGAGAGCAGTGCATGTTTCAGGAGGTGCAGAGTGGTGGCAGCACCAGCAGTAAGGAGTGACGTGTGTCTGGGGGGGTGCATGATGATGTTGGTACTAGAGAGTGTAAATCTAATTTGTTTTTCAGGGTGCGCAGTCTCTTTTGGGATCATAGAGCTATGCATATGTTAGACACACACTGTGTGTATGTTTGCATATCATTAAAGGTAAAAATATTATGGAACATTTAGAAAGTGAAGAATGTGTATGCTGAACAAAGCAGAGTACTGAAACACAGCAATGGGCTGTGGAGAGAAGAGGCCACTGTAATAAGAATCCTGTGCTGGAACTTCTGAGCACTCAGAAGGAGACATCACGTCTCCCTTCTCCCGCCTCTTGATGTGGGAGGGTATGTTGTGCAATTCACTAGATCATAATTTACCAGTTTCAGTCTGTGTTTCTTCAGTTGAGCTTGCAGGAGCTGCAACAGCGCAGTGAGAGGTGAAAACCTTCTGCATTTCTGTGTTCCTGTTTGCTGAGCATGGTGCTGCCCTCCCCGCCCTCTTGCCCAAAGCTCCCTTAGCTGTCAGACCCTCCCCTGCTCAGCCAAGGGAAGATGAGCTGGTCACAAAGGTGCCCACTGCGATCAGGAGCTCGGCAACAGCGCTCTGCCTAAAGCCGCGGCTAGTTCCGCTCTGACCCCGGTGCTGCGTCCCACCGTGCTCTGCTCACAGCCGCACTCCCAGCCTCTCTCCGCACCTGGCTTTCAGACTGAGATTTTAATTACACACACATTCCCTTGATGAATTTGTATCTGTCTCATGCAGCTATTCCTTTCTGGAGACACTGGGTTTAAGGGGGTTAATTATTTTCCTTTTCTTGACTCTCTGCAGGAAGCACTTGAACTGTCATGCTTGAGGTCCCCAAATTAACATTTAATGGACTTCCCAGGTCTGTGTGAGCTTCCAAGGTCTGTGAGGAGTTGTACTCAGTCCCACAGTTGTACTCGTGTCACGGAGGCTGCTGCAGCCTGGTTAGCTCATCCTGTCCAGGTGGGACTGCCATGGGGCTGACAGCAAACCTGACCTTGCTTTTCCTCTTGGTACTAAGTCTCTGTCTTGTCTGGGTGTTGAGTGAAAAGTGATTGTTTGTGGAAGTTTTCTACGTGTGGGAACTGCTGAAACAAATGCTATGTCTTATTTAGTATGGGAAATATTGGACTCCTCCTCAGATCCTCCCTGTCTCTCCATTTGTCACTGCCGAAATCTGTGGAGTACAATACACACAGGAAATACCCACAAATAGAGAAATTGTTTAGGGGAACCTGCAATGGTCAGGCTCAGGGCCGAATCACAGTAGGACCCTGACTGTCAATCTGCTTGCTCATTGTCTGCCTTCACTGTCTAGATTTTCCCATGCAGGTCTGGCACACTCCATGTCCTCTCCGCGGCGGCTGCAGCTGCAGCTTCAGACCCTGTGCACTCACAGGACCGTGGGAGAGATGCCTGGCTGGGGCAGGAGGGAACCTCCGGCACAGCCCACAGTGAAGGGGCGGCACGGAGTTCTTCGTGTGCCTCAGCTCCTTGAGGCATGGAGGAGTGTGTGCAAGAAGTGCCGGGGCATCCAGGCACTGTTCCTTTCAGAATTCCAGAACCTCCTCCCAGCCTTCACAATGGGCAGACTGCCGCACCTAGGGGCACACTCCACCCCATCCCTTTCTGTCAGTGGCACCCCTGTGCACAGATTTGGCTGTGAAGCCTCGCTTCACCTAATCAACAAATCAGCTATCACTAGTTGATCTTCTGTGTTATCCTTAGCTTTCCAAGAACAGTTACATACAGCCTCCTAAGGTGAAAATATCTTGGCATGGGATGGGGGAAAAATTCTTCTTCTCAGTGATGGTATGAAGTACTTTTCTCTTTTCAAAACTACAACAACCACCATGGACATAAACAAATATTTTACCAACCACCTTAATTTTGCTTGCATATGATCTAAAAAAGTTTCATGGTCCCATGATTTTTTTGTTTTTTTAGATGAGGAGAATCTAAATTAAAACACTCTTCTTGATGGATTTTTGCAGATAGGTTGTCTCTCTGCCACGGATTGCCTGTTAAAGTCTTCTCCCTAATATGCACCTGTGCATATGGCATTTTACAAGGGGAAAAAAGCTAAGTGCCATGGAAAAAGATAGTGAGTAACAGCTGAGATCACCACCAGAAGGCATGGTTTAAAAACAAACACCCAAAACCACCATCAACAAAGAAACGCTCAATACACAAATAAATACCCACACCCCCCACCAAAAAAACCCCAAACCAACAAAATCTCATCAACCCCACCAAAAAAACCCCAAACCAACAAAATCTCATCACCAAAACAATAAAAACCGCATACTTGTGGTGGTGTGTGTTTTATGTTGTGTTTCATGGCCAGCATTTTATTTCAGTTGTGCATTATGATTTAAAGTATGCTTTGTGATATGGAGTTTGTCTCCCCTGAATCTGCCCTCCCTCATTCTTTGAGACAGGCACAGTCCTTCATTTGTATCAGTTTGTTCTATTCTTAGGTTTGGTACCTTGGTTGATATGAATACAGTTATGTGTCAATCCCTTTGCCTGTCAGCTGGCCACTCCCCCTATAAATTTCCTCATTTGCCCTTAAGCATTTCCTAATCCCCTCCTTCCCCAGTTGTCAATCCCCTGTATTCCTGCCCGTTTCTAGATCCTTCCCTGCTAATCTCCCTTTCCTTGATGTATGATTTCTGTCCTGCATTGTTCCCCGCCTTTTGCTATTCCCATTGGATTGTGTTCTGTATTCCCTGCCTTAGATTCCTCCCTACGTGTACCCTCATTGGTTGCTTGCATTGTGCCACCCCTTCTATAAAACCCACTGCCCGAGCCCTGCTCGGGGTCTTGGGACCTTTTCATCAATAAACTTCTTCGGTTCACCCCAAGAGCCGTCTCGTCTCCACTCCATTCTCTGCGCCCCAGACAGACGTTGCCGAGAGTCTCCGAGTCCCTCGGTGGGGAGGTGAGAGCTCCCCAGGGGGATTGTGTCGCACCCCTGTGCCGCCTCGTGCCCTGGGACAGAAACACGCACCACGACACATACTAATAAACCCATCCCAAATCGACCCCAGCAGTATAAATCAGGGGTTTTTTTGGAGTTGCTTGTCAAACTGCATCTCTAACAAACAAAACCATAAGGGGCCCCACAGTTAGTTTGGTGTCTTTCTAGAAAAAAAAATCATTGAGGATCTGTCAATGAGTAAGCTGAACGCACTGCTCAGGGTGGATGTAGCCACATGATTTTAAGGAAATGGGAATGGCAAAAACAAAGAAAAGCATTTGCGCATTTCAGACAGAGATTTAAACACCCTTTTCTTCTTGTAAAATATTGTCTTTCCCTCAGGAGCAGCCTACAGAGACATTTGACCAGTCTGTTGCTCTCCTAACTTTTTCTGTGCTTTCAGATTTATGGAATAACTGATTTCCTGAACACAGAATGACATTTGGAAGTGTTATAAATGAAAAGGTCTTAAAAACATCCAAGTTAAAATGTAGCGCCAAATTTTAATTGAGATGAATATAATTAAATAAAAGGATACATTCAAATAAAAATGTATTGCATTCTTTATAAAAGTAATTTAAAAATAAATGGACCTGGTATCAATAAAGCATGAGCAAAAGGCTGGCTGGCCAGGCCAGGGTACATGTGCAAGGTTCAAGACTCTACCCCATGTACCAATCAAAGCCTATTTCATCTATACTTTTATACTGTAGCCAACACCCCATCTCTTCCCATCTTCGATTGTCTCCTCCCAGTTTCGATTTTTGAAGTCTGCGTCACCTTCTTCATTGCGCATGCTCCGGTTGTTATTTGAGGGTCTTCTCACTCCTTTTGGTGGTCGCTGGGATGAAGGCTACTCCTCTTCCTTGTGTGTCCTTCGTATGACCTTGCTAGTTATATATGTATGCCTAAATAGTTAAGTACCATTATAACCAAAAAGAAATGAACATCTGGACATTTGGGCTTATCTCAATGTTCCTGGAATCTTCTCAATCCCTTTTTTAGCATCTTCGAGGACACTACTCTCTAACTGTCCTTGGTCTCATGTCCTGTTCTCATAGTATTTTGCCAAGGAAAAAGGGCGGGGGGGCTCTTTTAACACTCTGCCTTTATCTGAAGTTAGTTTGACTAATTCTGCTAATGTTGATTAAATATAAAGTTATAATACTAACCTATTGATATTAAGTAGTATTGAATATATATATTGTTACAATTTAGCACCAACCATGCTCATTCATTACAGAAGGGAAGTTGGTCCCCATTGCCAGTTCCACATGATGGAAAATCTGACCCTGGGCTGGAAGTGCAGAGCAAAAATACACCTCAGTAACAGTGTACAGGCAGATTTCATCGTAGTTCTGCTTGTGCCTATGTATCCAAGAGGACTGTTCCCATTAGGGAAACATACTTCTTGTTGGTTGGACATTCATTCTCTCTTTTCATTTACCAGGCTTGAAGGTAACTTGTTTTTCAAGTTTTCTCAAACTTGAAACTCTGCAGTCTACCTGCTGATTTTAACACCTTGACTTTGCGTTTGCATTCAGTCTCAGGTTTTACCTTACATGTTGTGCTTGTGCATCTCCGACTCCACTGGCTCCACTTTCCTACCTCATACCAGCCCCATCCCAGCAGACTTGCTCAGTGATCCAGGATCGTGTGGCTGTACCCAGTCACCATCACGATCCCTGCCCCACTCACCATGTGCATTAAATATTAAAAAGAGTTTCAGTAATTAAACTGATTGATTGATTGATTGATTGATCTGAACTGATTCTTGAAATTATCCTTTGACTGAGTTCAGAAGTTATCAAAAACTTCACTGTCTGGAATGATCAAGGAATTATTTCTCTCTTGCTTTGAACCAAAATAAAACTGTTGAAAAAATCTGAGTATTTTTGTAAGAAGGTTATTTTAAAAAAAAGCAAACTGTAACTGCGTAAGACCTAAATTTCCTGCATAATGCCTACTATAAATCTGCCCATGTTTTTTTTTTTTTATGTTTAGAGATTGCAGTTCTATCTGTGACCTTTAAATCGCTATGAATACAAAGAACTTTTGTCATGGGGAGGAGTCCTTTGCTGTAAACTGAACAGTATGTAATTATAAATTCTTCCCTATTGAGACATGAAGTTTCCTTACTCATGTAACAATGTATTATGGTTTAGAATATTGTAATAAATCAGTTTTTAAATAAAATCCATCATGCGTGGGTAAAAGATGTCTTTCAAATCACACAAAGTCTGCAATTACATCAAGGGCAGGTTTGAGCTGCCATGAATAACCCTCTGACTTTAGTTATGGGGTTTTTTTGTACCAGAAGCACCCAAAATGGATTTATCTGCACAACATATATGAAGTATCACTGCTCAGTAGTACAAGCATCAGGAAGGACTTGAGAAAATACTGAAGTTACTGTGCTGACTTAGGCACCCCCAGGTGAAAAACATGGTCATGGGGCTTTGCAGCTACAGGCTTCATGCATGACTTGATCACCGTATTTGAAGCAGGCACAGATCGGCTGCACTCCTGCCTCCTCAGCTGCATCTGAGATGGATGTCTCCATATATCCTCCTAAGCAAACACTGAAAGTCGGTCACAGTTATAGTTCATTCAGTGAGATTAATCACAAGACTGAAGTGCTGAAATTTATGGCTATAAACTGTTCACAGGGGTCAGGAAAGAGGGGTGGGGGCAGGTTGTCTTCTATGTTAAAAAAAATAGTGGATTGATTGAAAAGAACTGTGTCAGAAAAACAGTGATGAACAGCTGAGAGCTTCTGGGTACAGAACTACAGTCCAAGCCAAAAAAGGAAACCTCATGGTTGTATTTACCACAGGCCACTGAAGAAGGAGGATGCTGATGAAGCTTCTTTCTTCAACTACAGGTGCCCTCATATTCACTGGCTCCTGTTGGGGAACGTCAGTCAACCTGACTTCTGCCTAAAATGTTGCAAAGAAAGCCATGAGTTATCCAGGAGACTCCTAGAGCATGTTGAAGATAGTTTTTTATCCAGGTGAAAGAAAGTCCAAGCAGAGGAAGAGCACTACTCAACCTGTTCTTGCCAACAAAAATTAACTAATTGAAGAGGTCAAGAATAGTGGTAACCTGGGCCGCTGCCTGAGCCCAGACCTATCAGAAATCTGAGGGATAATGGGCCATGCAAACCATAGAGACAAGATATTTAATTTAGTAAACATCCAGTTGCTTAAGAAAATAGGATATGGAAACTGTACTCAGGGATCAAGGAGAAGGACAGACCTGAAAGTTAAGGTCTCTCTTTCTCATCTCCTAAGTCTGTGAAGTTCAAGGAATAGATTAGGCAAACAAAGTCCCCTCCCTGTAAGAAAAGAACAGGTTCAAGACCATTTGAGGAACCTGAATATACGCAAACCCATGGCACCTAAGGGGATTCATCCCACAGTTTTCAGGGACTTAGCAGATATAATTGCAATACAGATATTGTTTAATATTTTCATTAGTAACATAGTGGGGGATCGAGTGCACCCTCAGCAAGTTTGTGGGTGACACCATGCTCAGTGGTGCCATTGGTTCACTGGAGGGAAGGGATACTGGGCAGAGGGACCTTGACAGGCTTGAGGAGTAGACCCACATGAATCTCATCAGTCTCAAATGCATGGCCCTGCACCCATGTCAGGGCCATTCTAAATATCAGCACAGACTGCAGGATGAACTGATTGTAAGCAGCCCTGCATAGAAAGACTCAGAGATAGGGGTGCATGAAAATTTGGACATGAGGTGGCAATGTGCATTTGCTGCTCAGAAAGCTAGTTGTATCCTGGGCTGCATAAACAAAGAACAGCTAGCAGGCTGAGGGAGGTGATTCCCTCCATTTGCTTCACTCTAATAAGGCCTCACCTGGGGTACTGCATCTACCTCTGGGGTCCCCAGTACAAGAAAGACTAGGAGGAGGTCCACAGGAAGGCCATGAAAATGATCAGGGAACTTGAACATCTCTCCCATGAAGAAAGGCTGAGAGCAGTGGTTGTTAGGCATGGAGAAGACAATGCTCTGGGCAGACTTCAGTGTGGCCTTTTGATATATGAAGAGCAGTTATAAGAAAGACAAAGAAAGACTTTTCACCAGGGCCTGTATTGACAGGGCAAGGGGCAAGGTTTTAAAAGTGAAATAAGTTATATTTAGATAGGTTCCAAGGAAGAAATTTTTCATTAAGAAGTGGGACACACTGGAACAAGTTGCCAAGAGAAGCTGTTGATGCCTTCAATCAAAGTTCTCAAAGCCACGTGGAATAAGTCTTTGAGCAACCTGGACTAGTGAAGGATGTCCTTGTCCATGACAATGATGTTGGTCTAGATAATTTTTGAAGTACCTTTCCAACACAAATTGTGCTATGACTCCATAGCTCACCAAGTCACATAGGCTCATAGGAAAGACCTTCCTGAAAGCACTTATCAAAACCAGAACAGGAGATAAGGGAGTTCTTGAATTCCTGACTGAACTTTGAAAAAATTTCATAGGATCATAGCATCATAAAGTATGCTGAGTTGGATGGGACCCATCAGCACCATCAATTCCAACTTCTGGTCATGTGCAAGATATCCCAAGAGTCACACCATGTGCCTGAGTGTGTTGTCCAAATGCTTCTTGAGCTCTGTCAGGCTGGTGCTGTGATCACTGCCCTAGGGAGCCTGTTCCAGTGCCCAAACACCCTCTGGGTAAAAAAGTTTTTCTCGACATCCAACCTAAATCTCTCCTGGCTCAGCTTCATGGCATTTCCTTGAGTCCTGTCACTGATTACAGGAGTGAAGAGATCGGTGCCTGCCCCTGCCTCATGAGCTTCATGAGGAAGCTGCAGACTGTGATGAGTTCTCTCCTCAGATTCCTCCTGACGAGGAGTGACCTCAGCTGCTCCTCATACAGCTTCCCCTCAAGGTTCTTCATCATCCTTGTGCCCCTTCTTCAGATGCTCTCTAATCAGTTAATGTCTTTTTTTACTGTGGCACCAAAACTGCCCCCAGCTCTGGAGGTGAGGCTGCCCCAGTGCACAGCAGAGGGGACAATCCCCTCCCTTTCCCAGCTGGCCATGCTGTTCCTGATTCACCCCAGGACAGGGCTGGGCCTCCTGGCTGCCAGGGCACTGCTGACTCATGTTCAGCTTGCCATCAAGCAGGACCCCCACGTCCCTTTCCATGGCACTGTTTTTCAACATCTTATTCCTCAGTCTGTACACACAACCAGGATTGCCCTGTCTGAGATGTGGATTACTGCACTTGCCCTTATTAAACTTCAAATTGTCTATGATTGCCCTTCTCTCTAATTGCCTCAATTTGTTGAGGTCTCTCTGCAGGGCCTCTCTGCACTTGAGGGAATTGACAACTCCTCCCAGTAGTGCCAATGGCAAACTTAGTATTCCTTTGAGCTCTGCATCCAAGTTGCTAATGAAGATGTTGAAGAGAATTGGGTGAGGATGGAGCCCTGCAGAACCCTACTAGGCACAGCATGATGTTACCCTGGTCATTTTAACTCTTTGTGCCTGACGTGGAAGAACCAGTCTAGCTGAAATGTTGGTTCCTTGCAGAAGGGAGTGTCTGATTACAATTACCCTGCTTTTCCTCAAAGCAGAGGGGGCCTTGATGTGGGATACAGATGGTGGTGGTTTAGGAGGCCTCTATCCCAGAAGGGCTTACCTCATCAGTTGTCTGGTCTTTTACTTCCAGGGCCTCATACCTGTTGTAGAAGATGCCAGTCCGACTTGTTATGTTTTCAGAAGGAGGGGGAAGATTCCTCCTGGTACACCACTTCCAACTATCTCTGTGTTTAAAGAGTGTTCTGTTACCAGAAGGATCAAGGAAATCACAACCTGTGCTCCTGATCTTCCAACCAATCAGCACAAAGACAACTGGTATTTAATAAATGGTCATTTAGCTTGACAACTTCTTTTAAGGCGAAAATAGAAGACAGAAGTAATTTCGTTTTTACTGAGCACATCATAATATTTGAAGCAATTATTTTTTTAAAGTAAGTTCACCCATTAATTAAAGGAATTAAACATACTTCTCTTTCCTTCCTCCACCTGAAAACATTTGCAAGATCTCTTCCCGTTTCCTTCTTTGCTTAGCCTAAAGATAACTGTATGTAGTTATGAAAAACAGAATTTTAAATGTACAGATAGGAGGTCAAAATTTTGGAGGACCAGGAAAAGGAACTATTAGGAAAGCACATAGAATGCTCCAGGAATGTGCTGCTACATCAGGTGTTTGGACGTAGGATAGAGGCCTGGCCTAAATCCAGGAAAATGCATTTGCAAAGGTTCAAAAGAATTTAAAGGCAAAGGAACTAGTGACCCCAAGTGATTAGAATGGATTAAGATACAGAATTTGAAGGAAATATGCATACTACAGAATTATCACCCAGAAATTTCTCCCCAGAGTTGTATATCCTTACCAAGAGATCCACTTCTGTGCCAATGTAGTTCACAACCCGAAATTCACAGTGGATTCAGCAGGTGAAATTACAACGAAATACAGCATCAAGACAAAACCAAATCCACATAATCATCTGTTTTTAGCTTCTCTCACATGATGCTATTCTGCTGGTTGTCTTCCCTATAAAAAAAGCCTTTCTGGAATGCCACCACTTCTCTTGACAGTCTTTAAGTACATCTCAATCAAGACAACTTAATACCATTGACAAGACCATAAAACTGACCCCATCATCATCAAACCTTCACAAGACAGTGTGTGATATTCTGACATCAAAAGATAAAAGAAGACAAATGACTGAAATTACAATCATGTGAATCAATCACGGGGGGCTCCAGTTCTTTCCCACAGTGATCAAACAAGACTATCCAGTTGCTATCCAACTCATCTCCAGAAAAAATAATTTTTATGTATATGCAATTTACTGCACATCACAATAGTCATACTTTGGGAAAAGCCATGCCATTTCTTTTCTCAGCAGTTCTGAGGAGAAAACTATTTGCTTAAATCACATGAATTACATTATTTTATTAAAGAAATGCCTGCAGATTTATGTGTTTTTCATAACAAAAGTATGTCCATTGTCTTTTGATTTTTTTCTTCATATAAAATTTCTGATTGTGGCTGGCAAAATTCCTGAATTAAAATGTAAAAGTAAGAGGAAAAATAAACACTACCTTAAAAAAAGACCATACAAATGAACAGGTTTATCTACTGTGCATCACAGAATTAAGTATTTTTGAGAAAAAATGGGAATGCAGTTCATTAAAATATTAATAAAAGGCACAGAAAGCCCAGGGGACAGCAACTTGTGTATGTTATTCTAGGATTTTTCCAGATAGCTGATTATTTGTGATAGCTGCATTTCAGGTTAATGTTTCTGGTGTTTCTCTTTTATTTTTACCAAGTCCTACTAGAGCTAAATAGGGCACTATGTCCAAAGGTCTCATCATTTTGAAGAGAGGCCGTTGTGTTGTGGAAAACAACTCATAACCCATATACAGAACCGAGGGAGTACCTTGTGTTACTTGCATCTTTTCAAAGCTAATTTACTCTAAGATAAGGTCTCGAGATTACCCCCATTTTCCAGCACCGCGATGAAAATCCCTCTCAGAAACATGCATCCAGTGACACTGAGACTGTGGTGTCAGAAGAAAAGTTTTAATTCAAAAGGACAAATAAAAGTCTTACGGTCCAACTCTGAGCAATCGCCGTACTTAGGGATTACTGACTTACCTGAAACTCATTCCAAGTCTCGGTTGAAAGCAACGTCGGAAGACAAAAAATATTCTCTGTCCTCAGCAAGAATGCTAAGAAACGGGCAGTCGCGGTCCAGGTTTTTTTCAGTAAAACCCACTTTTTCCAGAGGGAGGAAACACAAGGCGGGCGGCAGGGAACGGGTGAGGGGCGGGCTGGG
>VXBR01010294.1:273-10567 GCA_013400215.1 Cisticola juncidis | reverse complement strand
TGGACAGGGATGGACAGGGATGGTTAATTCTGGATAATGATGGACAGGGATGGACAGGGATGGACAGGGATGGTTAATTCTGGATAATGATGGACAGGGATGGACAGGGATGGACAGGGATGGTTAATTCTGGATAATGATGGACAGGGATGGACAGGGATGGACAGGGATGGATAATGATGGATAATGATGGATAATGACGATGTGTTACATTTTGTCTTCTTTTGCCAGGGTGGGGATTGAATGCAATGTTTCGTGTTCAGACTCTGATGTTTACTAACTCTTATCTATAATTACAGTGTCACAAACTGTGAGTTCTACAGCTCTTCTAGATAAGAGAGTAAAAATGGACCCCTGTCTCTCTCTCTCTACAAGGCCTTTTAAGGATAAGCTGACCCATTAGGAAATTACACCTAAATTATTGTTACGTTTAACCCAATATCCAACTTCCTGTGGCCCACAGTGCGGACTTTTCTACCCAATTACAGTTTTGATAAGTTTATAATATTTAGATGATATTAAGTCTATATTCTATTAATTTAAGGTTTTATCACATATGAGTTTTGTTCTTTCTGCCAAAATTTATTCATGTTGAGTATAAGTATTGTTTGATTTTACAATTTCTTCAGGTTCTGTTAAAATATCCCCATCTTATTTGCAAAGTTTAGTTATTTCTAGAGATAAGATACTTTACAGGAATAGTGGTGATGAAACTTTGGGAGACACCTATCAGTGGCTGGAAGAAGATGCAGTTTACCACATCCGTGATTTCATGATAGGTTTATCATGCATTGCAATTTCACAAACCCACGTCACGGCTGTTATTGGTTGTCAGCTGTTTTAGTGGGTTCTCTTTTTGTAGGTTATAGCATATGATAGTTTAGAAAGGTGTTATTTCAGACTTCTAAGATGATTAGTGTTGATATAGTAATTATATGATGCGAATTTGCTAATTTTCCTTCATTACAGTTGATTTATGTGCTTTAATATCCCTTTCCTAATTATCCAAAAGAGACGAGTCATTTCAAGATCTTTCCTTTTGTTTTTTAACTGTTTAGGCATTTTATAACTGCTGTTGTTAAGAGTCTTGTTTTAAACAAACAAAAAAAAAAGGAATTAAGGAACATTATTCCAGTTTAGAGCCTGAGTCCTGGCCAGACTCTTGACTCTATCTGGACGGATGTTCTGCCAATAAGCTCAGATGTTTTCTGCCTCAAAAATAAATTCAAGTGATTCTGACTTGACAATTTGTACCTATAAATACGAGAGCTGTACCAGATTCTAGAGTGGACCTGAGCACCTTGCCTGGGAAAGGACGTCTGTGTCCCACTGCAAACAGGTTCCAGAAGCTGTTTGCAGACTCTGAGATGATGGCACAATATTTCAGTAATTAATAATGACCTGATTTCCCATATGTTATCATTAATAGTCATTAATTATGCTTGTCATCTGAAATATTGCTAATTATTGTACCTGAATTTTCCTGACTGCTGTCAGTTCTTAATGGAGTTATGTATCTTTTCAGTGTACCTACGCACTGATGTAATATTTGTATTTCTCAGTATCAGTCAGAAATATTGCCCAGTCTACCAGCTGGCACAAGCCCTGGATCTACAGCAGCAGTCCTCTCCTGAAAACTAAGGAGCTTGCAAGATCTAGTAAACAGATCTTAGTGATTATCCATTTTTTGAGAAGTACAAAATATCCATTTGTCAGTGAATATATACCTTTGAGTGCAATTTTACACCGGTACACCCAGGAAAAGGGTTTTTTAGTTCAGAAATCCAGGAAGAGGACAAATTGAAGGTCCATTTTCTCTGCTGACCTGGGGCAAAGGGCTTGCTTGTGTTTCTGCAGGTTTAGAACCCGGTGAATTCGGGCAGAGAATGGGAGAGCCAGGTCAAGCACAGAAGCACGCTGGCCCTTCCAGGAACAGAGAAGGAAGCATCAGAGCCATCCTTTCCATACTCTGGTTATTTACTGGGGAAGCTGCTCTCCAGCCAGGTTTGTGTGTTTTGCTGCTTTGGCTTTTTATTTCTATTTTTTTTCCTGACTGCAGCCACCCTCTGCTCCCCTCCCCCTGTAGTGCTGTTGTGTTTTGTCCCTGCCGTAGGGGCTCAGCCCTCCTTAGGACAGAGTCTGAGATATTTGGGTGACTCTGTTGGCAATGAAAGAAGTGTAAGAGGTGTGGCTGAAGTGTCTGAGCAATGGATGGCTGCATTAAGGTGAAATAAAGCATTTTGGGGGTATTTATGGCTCCTGGGTTACAGCACCATGGGGCCTGGGAAAGAGGAGAACCTCTTCAGGGTTTTCAACTACAACAACAAAAGTGTGTGTGTTTGTGGCAAAAGGACACTGAGAGCAAAGACAAAAAGGAACACGGCCCAGAAGCTTCATAGCACTCAGACTTAATAGTGCTTAAGTTATACCTTAAATTTAACAATTTAACAAAGGAACAACACTTGACTTACAGCTCACCTAACCTACAGCCTAACCCTGAGAGTGGCACAGAGGAATGGCACTCAACAGCTCTCAACCCAGCCTAGGAAATCAAACTGGACCTGGGCAACTGCGCAACGAACATCTCGTAACTCAAGCCTTAACCTGGCTCACAGGCTGAGCTCAGGGAGATGCTGAGGAGCTCCAGCCCCTTGGGGAGCAGCGTTTCTGCCACCTTGCCAGAGCACAGGCACTGTGTGTGCACAGACAGGAGTGAGGTACCCGTGAGGAATCACCCTGCAGGGCAGGGAAATGCTCACTTTGGCTGTTTGGTGTCTCCCCAGCGGGTCAGCCTTCCAGCAGGGGAGGACTCAGCTCAGGACTCGTCATTTTTGGGGCTGCCCTGAGTGCAGAAACAGGAGAGTTCCTGGCTGGCAGAGGCCCCACTCGGAGAGAGGCTGTTGGCCCTGGAGAGCTCCAAGGGCTCCTTCTGGAGCACTGCTCCTGGGGCCCCAAGAGAGGGGCTTTAGCCACAGCAGTGTTTCATCCTGGCCACACTGCCATCCATGGGGTGACAACAGGGATGTTGTGCTGTTTGGGGAAGAAAATCTGTTCCCAGGGCTGCTCCTCAAGAAAGCAGGAGCTGCTTGGGCAGCAGCAGCAGAGCCTGGGAGCAGACAGGGTTTATGATCAGCTCCAGAGCTGAGCCCAGGGGCTGCTCAGCGAGGGCAGAAGAGCATTTCTGAGACCATGGAGCAGCTTGGAAAGGGGGATGCAGTCCCACAGTCCACACGGGGACTGAAGCCAACTCTCCTGCTCCACAGTGGCTGTGTGGTCACCTCTGGCCCCGGTGCCTAGAGAGGGAGATTTGGTTATGTTCCAGTTATAAAGTGAGGGACATTTTTGATCAGGTTTTTGTGGCTTTTTGAATGTGATGAAAGAATGTTATATGTGTGAGGTGCTTTGCTGATATCCACACCCCAACAATAAGGACAAGGAGCAGAAGGAGACAAAAATCAGCAAAATTCAAAGAGGATGCAATATCAGATGTGGAAATCCTCTCGTGGTTAGTGACCACCTGAACAAAATGTCCTACCATTGATGTTGTCCATCTCCTCCCACTCTTTCCAAGACAGGATGTGTTCTCCTGCCTCCCAATGAGCAGGGATTAGAGCTCTGTGTCCATCACTTCAGACACGTCCCAGTAGTTGACACGGGTCATGCAGCAGGAACTTTTCCACCAGTGCCAAAAGACAGGCAACAACTAACAGAACAAGAGGACACAGTCTCAAGCTGTGTCAAGGGAGATATAGGTTGGATATCAGGAAAAAGCTTTTCACGGAAAGAGTAATAAAGTACTAGAATGGCCTGCCTGGGGAGGAGGTGGTAGAGTCACCATCCCTGGATGTGTTTAAAAAAAGACTGGATGTGGCACTCGGTGACATAATCTAGCTGAGGTGTTAGAGCATGGACTGGGGCTTCAGGGACTCCCCGGGGCTTCAGGCTGCTGCCCAACCTCTGACAAAGTGCACTGAAGGCATCCCTGCTGGCTTCCCCTCACTGTGGACAGGCTGGGTGTGGGTTTGGGTGCGGCACTGCCCTCTAATTGGTGGCTTTGGTGTGCCATCTTCACACACAATGAGGGAACCTGGCAGGCTGGGCTTGGCAGTAGGTACAGCACAGACCAGCCTAGAGCACAGCTCCACAAACACGGCTCAGGTACTGGGACAGTCCCATTGTTTCTGCACGGGTTTCCAGGGGACGTCTTGGTCCAGTGAATGCACCTGCAGGGAGAAACCTGGATCCCACCTCAGTCAGGCCACAACTCCTGTGCTGTGGTTTAGGGTCCTTGGGGTCTCAGTCTCTGTCCTTGTTCGACAGTCGTGAGGCAGATGAGGGATCCTCGGACCGTCTCTTAGAGCCAGTGACTGTGGCTGGGCTCATTCCCCTCAACTTTTTCCTTCAGCCAAGGGTAGCCACACCTTTCCCTCATCCTCTGTATATGCTCCTTCTTTTTTTATGTCAGGGCTACTTGCTGGGTGCACATTTTCCCCAGATTGTGCTGCACAGGAATTGCGTGCTGCACAGGAACCACAGGTCACCGTTCCTCATCCAGGAGGGGGAGAAGAGCCAAGAATGTCAGTGAGCCTCGGGAATGAAGGGGTTACATCTTGGCAAAGTGTGGAAATGCCAGCAAGCTCCGGGATGGAAAGGGCGGCATCTTGACAAAATGCAGGGGTGCCTGGGACGCCAGTAACGCTCAGGTCAGAAGGGGCTGCATCTTGGTAAAAGGCACAGCAATTGACTCCCACAGGCTCATCGAGTGTCAGCAGCCAAACACCAAGCAGTGAAAGACAAGGACTCCAACTTGGCAAAAAGCCGCTTTTGGCTTTGCCAGTTAGAGGTGCCAGAAAGGGTGTCAGTTCCAGAAACGAACCACTGAATCATGGAAACATTTGAAAATGCTGCTTGCAAAACTCAGGTGTTGACTCAGTCAGTGGAAACTCCTGAAAGGGACTTACATGGAAATAAAACAAGGAACATCAAAGTAATTTCTCACATTTGTAGATCGTCTGATAGATGCAATAGAGATGTAATGCAAAGATGACCTGGCACGCCTTTGTCTGCTTGAAAGTCTTGCCTTTGTTGATGCTGGCGAGGAGTCTGGGAGAAGAACTGGCGCTTGGCCTGGTCCACAGCCTTTTGTGCATCGGATAATCAAGGCTTGTGGAGAAAAATAGAAATGGATTTTTGAGTAGAATCATTTATACATTTGAGTTAAATTATATTTTAATAGTCAGTCAATACTAAGAATAATTTCTGTGCCGTTTAGTTTAAGTATAGGCTAAGTATAGCTCAGGTAAATTATGTTATTTCAGGTTCGGTTAAGTTTGATCCCTGTTAAGTGTAAGTTATTTTTAAGTTTTGATAAGTTTATAATATTTAGATGATATTAAGTCTATATTCTATTAATTTAAGGTTTTATCACATATGAGTTTTGTTCTTGCTGCCAAAATTTATTCATGTTGAGTATAAGTATTGTTTGATTTTACAATTTCTTCAGGTTCTGTTAAAATATCCCCATCTTATTTGCAAAGTTTAGTTATTTCTAGAGATAAGATACTTTACAGGAATAGTGGTGATGAAACTTTGGGAGACACCTATCAGTGGCTGGAAGAAGATGCAGTTTACCACATCCGTGATTTCATGATAGGTTTATCATGCATTGCAATTTCACAAACCCACGTCACGGCTGTTATTGGTTGTCAGCTGTTTTAGTGGGTTCTCTTTTTGTAGGTTGTAGCATATGATAGTTTAGAAAGGTGTTATTTCAGATTTCTAAGATGATTAGTGTTGATATAGTAATTATATGATGCGAATTTATTAATTTTCCTTAGTTACAGTTGATTTTTTATGTGCTTTAATATCCCTTTCCTAATTATCCAAAAGAGACGAGTCATTTCAAGATCTTTCCTTTTGTTTTTTAACTGTTTAGGCATTTTATAACTGCTGTTGTTAAGAGTCTTGTTTTAAACAAACAAAAAAAAAAGGAATTAAGGAACATTATTCCAGTTTAGAGCCTGAGTCCTGGCCAGACTCTTGACTCTATCTGGACGGATGTTCTGCCAATAAGCTCAGATGTTTTCTGCCTCAAAAATAAATTCAAGTGATTCTGACTTGACAATTTGTACCTATAAATACGAGAGCTGTACCAGATTCTAGAGTGGACCTGAGCACCTTGCCTGGGAAAGGACGTCTGTGTCCCACTGCAAACAGGTTCCATAAGCTGTTTGCAGACTCTGAGATGATGGCACAACATTTCAGTAATTAATAATGACCTGACTTCCCATATGTTATCATTAATAGTCATTAATTAGACTTGTCATCTGAAATATTGCTAATTATTGTACCTGAATTTTCCTGACTGCTGTCAGTTCTTAATGGAGTTATGTATCTTTTCAGAGTACCTACGCACTGATGTAATATTTGTATTTCTCAGTATCAGTCAGAAATATTGCCCAGTCTACCAGCTGGCACAAGCCCTGGATCTACAGCAGCAGTCCTCTCCTGAAAACTAAGGAGCTTGCAAGATCTAGTAAACAGATCTTAGTGATTATCCATTTTTTGAGAAGTACAAAATATCCATTTGTCAGTGAATATATACCTTTGAGTCCAATTTTACACCGGTACACCCAGGAAAAGGGTTTTTTAGTTCAGAAATCCAGGAAGAGGACAAATTGAAGGTCCATTTTCTCTGCTGACCTGGGGCAAAGGGCTTGCTTGTGTTTCTGCAGGTTTAGAACCCGGTGGATTCGGGCAGAGAATGGGAGAGCCAGGTCAAGCACAGAAGCACGCTGGTCCTTCCAGGAACAGAGAAGGAAGCAGGCAGACATGAACTGCACAGAGAGTCCAATTTACACCTCTGGTGTGTGTTGCAGTCCCAGAAGGCTGTGAACTGTGGGGATTTTAGTGTGGCAATCAGTGGTACTGTAGCTCTCGGTGCTTGTGCTGTGTTTGCTTCGGTGCCTGCGGCAGTCCATGGACAGAGCTGTCCAAGAGGTGTTCTTGGTTCAAAGAGGAGGGGAAGATGTTGTTGGAGGCCAGGGCATCCCTCTGGCTGCCCTGGATGGTCCGGGACCCCCGGCAGGGGGTCTGGGACCCTGGCACTGGGCCCAAAGTGACAGTCTGATCTCAACCCATGGGAAAAAATTACCAGCATTGCACAAAGATCTACAGAGCCCAAGAGTTTGATGCAAATAGGAGTTAGTTTAGCACAGGGTGCAAATAGAGAAGGCAAGATGGAGGGATCAGGGTGTGACCCTGTTCTTCTTCCTTCTGGGCCTTGTCCACCATCTTCTGCAGTGGTGGGTCACAAAGGATTGGTTTAGGACAGAAGTGACATCTCTATAAATGTCTTCTTAGGATAGAAGTGACATCAATATTGGTAGCAGGTATTGGTAATAGACTATGAATAAAAAACATGTTGTGGACGATGACTGGGCCAGAGTACAAAAGGTGCAGCACTCCCGACCTGGAGGAGCCGCCTGGGGCTCTTGCCGCAGCAAGGACCTTCACTGGGCACAGAAGGAACTTGGAGATGAACAACCTTGAGAAACCTGAGCTGGCAAACTCCGACGCTTTCTTCTGCTTCTGGCACAGGTTCAAGGGAAAAAGACTCGAAACCAATGGATCTTGGGAGTACCAACCCGAGGTAGTGGCATCCCTGGGTGGGCAACGACACACCAGCCCTGTGGATGTGAGGTGCCAGAAGCTGAACCCCTGAGAAGATCGTAGGAACAGAGAAGATCATGGGACAACCTCTGCAGGGACGCTGACCTCGAATTCAGCCCGGACAGAGGGAACTCCAAGAGCCCTGGATTTCCTCACCCTGGCAGCTGCTGGCCACTCAGCAGGAAAACCCCGGACCGAGTTCCAGAGCAGCATCGGCCTGGCTTTAGGCCTTGGGTAAGACTGGTCAGATTTAAGAACATGGGAGAGGCAATTTCCCAGGAACAAACCCGTATCTGGGCCGCTCTCCAGAGCATGGTGGCTGCTCATGCAGCAGCCCTTTCTGACAAGGAGCTGAAAGCTCTGATATCATGGGTTCGCTGCAGTTACCCCTGCAAAACCCGTGTGCTGTTCGAGACAGGGCTCTGAGAGGAAGCGAACGCGTCCCTTTGGCCTTCAGCCAGTGTACGTGATGCCCACCAGAGACGGGCTGGGTGTGGGTTTGGCGCGGCACTGCCCTCTAATCGGTGGCTTTGGCGTGTTTCCAGGAGCTGCAATGGCTGTGTCACCAGGCTGGCACTCCTGCGAGGCTGTGTCTGCAATGGCAGGGAGAGGCCATTCCCGGATTTAATGCCTGTGGGCAGAGCTCTCCTCTCTCCTTCTCCCCTGCTTCACCAGCCCAGGGCGCCACCCTGCCGGTTACTGAGTGCGAATCACTCGGGGGTAGGGGAGATACAATGACCCCTGGACCTCACAACGCGTTGGTCTCTTGCCCGTTCAGTGGTATCACCCTGTGGGCCGGCGGCGTTCCGCGGGATTATTCCCGGTTATTCCCGGTTATTCCCGTTTATCCCCGGTTATTCCCAGGAAAAGCCGTCGCGGCCCCTCAGGGCCACCCGCGAGCGCCCCTCAGCGGGCGGGACCCGCCCCGCCGGCGCCAATGGGAGGGCGTGGAGGCCCCGTCCCATCGGCAGCCAATGGGAAGGAGCCGAGACCCCGCGTGCCGGCGCCGCAGCCAATGAGGAGGCGCGAAAGCCCCGCCCCGCCGAGCCCGCGATGTCGCTAAATGCGGGCGGGCTGAGGGCTGTGACAGAGCGGGACCATGGCTCAGCAGAGCGCCTCCTCCGGCTACCTGCCGCCCTTCCCTCACTTCGCCACCAGCGCCATCCACTTCGCTCAGGAGCCCCAGCAGTGGAACTCCAGAGCCGTGGTGCCGCCCATCACTCTCTCCACCACCTTCCACCAGGAAAAACTTGGAAAGAACCAGCTGCAGGAAGCCGGGGAGAACAAGCAGGAGGAGGCCGGGGACAACCAGGTGAGTGCGGCTACCACGGGGACACCGAGCCCCGCTCCGTCCCCAGCGTGTCCCGGCAGGGGGAACGGGAGGCGGCAGGTCCCGGGAAGCGGAGGGAGCTGCCGGTGCCGGTGTTTCCCCACGTGGCAGCTCCGGGGCACACGCGAGCATCTCGTTCCGCCGGGAGCGGGCTCTGCCCGGGGAGGCGCTGGGTCCCCTCAGCGGGGGCACCGCGGAGCCCCCGCCCGCACCCCGTGCCCGGGGCTCCGCACGGCCCCGCCGAGCTTCCAGCTGACTCCCTTCCAGCTGACCCGGCTGCGCTTCTGTGTTCCCGGGCGGGGATCGGGAGAGGCTGGGATGAGGCTGGGATGAGGCTGGGATGATTCCCGTGTGCCCGGCGGGGCAAGGGGAGCAGGCAGCACCCAGGGCCCCCGGGCTCGCAGCGATGCTGCTGCAGGGGCTGCCCGGAGCCCGCAATCCGGGAGGCTCTCCCTGCCCTTCTGCCCGCCTCGAGCATGGACCACATGCGTGAATTTGTTTTTTCCTCGTTTCATTTTTCCAGAATTTGCATTACAGCTGTGGTACTGAGCCATTGCCAGAGGAAGGTTTGGGCTTTCAAGAACTGATGGGGAGGAGCTGTCCAGTGCCCTGTGGCACCTCTTAAACAGGGTGTGATGGAGCTGGACACACGTTTTTCCCTAATAATTCCCTCCAGAGAGGCTGTGGGGTCTCCCTCACTGGAGATATCCCAGCTCTGGACACGATCCCGTGCCCTGTGCTCTGGGGTGGCCCTGCTGAGCAGGGAGTGGGGCCAGGGCACCCCATGGTGCCTCCAGCCTGCCCCAGCCTGGCACTCTGAGGATGTTGGGCTGTGCAGCCCAGCCCCTCCTCCCACAGTGCCCACGGATGGGTGTCTGGGGAGAGGCAGGAGGGTGATCCTTGCCCAGGGCACCCAGGCCCCTTCTCCGGTGGGGATGCCCAGCTGGATGTTGTGCCAGGAGCCCCTCCTGCTGCTCTGGGGGGAGCTGGGTGCCCTCAGGCAGGGCTGTTTAAGGACCCCAGAGCTGCTGTTATCCCAGGCTTTCCCGGTGCTCTCTGATGTTTGTTCCCTGTTCCCACCCCAGCACTATGTGTACACCCGCCTTGGGAACCCAAACCGGCACATCCTGCAGGAGGTTGTGGGCACCCTGGATGGAGCCAAATCCCAAGGGCAGAGGAGTGATTGGAAATGCCTGGCTGCTGCTGATGGAGCCAAATACTGTGAGCACCTCATGGGCTGGACGGGCTTGGGGCAGCCTGGGACAGAGGGAGCTGTCCCTGGCCATGGCAGGG
>VXBR01010293.1:278010-308619 GCA_013400215.1 Cisticola juncidis | reverse complement strand
AGTCCAGAGACACAGAGGGGCAGAGCCGTGCCGCATGGAGTCGGCGCTAGGGAGGGAGGGAGGGACTGCTCCCTTCTCCGGAGGGCTGCAGGGCTGCTCCTCCGGCGCCTCCTCCGGCCCTGGCACCGGCCCCGGCCGCTCTCTCTGCCTCGCCAGAACACGCCCGCCGCTGCTGGAGACACTCGGCTTTCTATCTGCAGCATCAGCGAGAAAGCCCAGCTCGGCGCAGGCTCAGTGCTCACCGCCGCAGTCCCGGACGGAGGAGGGGGGCTCGGGAGCGCAGCATCTTCGCAGCGGGTTAAGTAGGATTAGTACCAAATCCCTATTATATTTGCCAAGCAACTTGAATTTATCAAAATTCCCCCTCGCTGTTCTGGAGCTCCGCGAGGAGGAAATTTTGCTCACAGTGTAAGATCCACACATGCCAGTTCGTAGGAATACCGGCATACTGCATTACACTGGCTCCCTGCACTGGAAATACAACCGCGAACAGCAGCTCCCGCTGTTCCCTTCCCTTTGTGCTTTTAAACGCAGCCAGGAAACTTAATGTATTCGCCAGGGAAGGGGCGGGATGAGAGCGTTTTTAACCTCCCCGCCATAAACTTTAATCGGATTCCGGGCTGTTGCACGGCATGGACGCTCGCTCCTTGCCGGCGTCTCCTTCCCCGTTGTTTCTACTACGGTCCGCTTGCGAGTGCCTCTTTCAAGCGAATGAGTGATTTCTTTCTCTGGCCGTGTGCAATTGCTCCCCCTTCCCTTCCTCCCCTCGCTGGCCTCTCTTACACACACTATGCCTTTCACACGCGGTCTGCGCCCCCCAGTCCCCCCCTCCTTTCTTTCTTTTTTGCAGTGTCTTCACATGCAATCTCCCTCTGAATGTGCAATGTCTTTCCTGCTCGGCACCGCTGCGTCCTTCACAGTGGATTGGTTCCTCTTTCGGAGCAGAGGTAACAGCCCCCCCTTTTCTATCATTCTCCCTTCCTCCCTCCCCTCCCCCCTCCTCCCCCAGGGCAGGCGGCCGGCGTGGGAAATGGGCCCTACGTGCTCTGCATGGTGGATNCCCTCCCGGGCGGATCTGTTGCGCAGTGAAAGTCCCCCCGCCGGCCGCCCCCCCGCGCCGTGCACACAGACGCCCACACGCGCTCAGACACGACACGGCATTTGTCCTCCTGATCTGGAGAGATCAAGTGGGAAGAGGGATCACAAATGTAATCGTCTGTAATAAATAAAATAGCCCGAGTTGCTGGTGATATGCAGAGGGGAAATAGGAGCTTGTGTCCTTAAAGGGAACATCTGATAAGGCCACCGAAGTGGCATCTTGCGTGTGGGAAGGAATCCGTCTTGCTGACAATCGCAGCCTGCTGTAAGTGGGGAAAGCCTAAAGCAGCCTGGGAGCTCCCCCGGCTCTCTGCATCCCCCGAGCTCCCGATGCTCTGCGCTGGGGCTGTTGTTGTCGTTGTTGGTTGGAAAGACAGGGGTCATCGTTAAAATATGCAGATATAATTAATGGCTGGTTTATCTTCATGTGTTGGCTGAGCCCGGCTTCTGCCTCCGGCAGCCGAACTCGCGTCCGCAGTTGGCGCTTCCAGCCCACGACGATTTGGTTTTCACGGTGTAGGAATGTCAGTGCCTCTCACTGGAAAATTACTTCTGGGATCTGCAGTGGGAATCAGTCTCTGGTTAAAGAAAGACAGATTATTTACATATCCATACCACTTTATACATTAACAAATGCATACTATGTATTACTATTTGGACTCGCACAAGAAAAAGAAGCTTCATAAGGGGAAAAAAATCATACTGCCTTGAAAGTAATGCATTCATTATAATGTGTGGAAAAGATTAGGTACAGTAAACATGATAGAAAATACGAAAGCAGGGTAAAAACAAGGACAGAACCCCCACACGAAGCATTTAAAGCCATTTGACGGAAAGGCGAACCTAACTCAAGAACTCCACCAAGGGACAAGCAGCTGAAATGACACCACAGGAGCGCGGAGCCGGCGCTGACCTTTCGTCTCTCCGAAGTGTCTTTGCTGATCTGGTGCAATTCTGCTGTGACCTCTTCACTCCCCTCCGTACCGCAAGTGCCCTCCGGCCGCACCGGCGCTCCCGGGCTCCTCGCAGTGAATGCACTGGGAGGCCGGGGGAATAGCAGCGAGTGCTGACACTTGGCCAGAGTCTTCACGGCTTTGCAAATATGCTGCTGTGTAGTAGCATGGAATAGGCAGCAGTGATTAAATTATTCATTGCAGCCACAGCTTTCTGATGGACGTTAAAATGTAAGAGTTTAAATAAGAAAACCACAGATTTACTTTTAAGCAGATAAACCCCACATCTGTGCTTATTTAACAGAATGCTAGCTAAGCATGAAACCAGTTACTTTGTTTAAATCCTCTCTCTTTTACTCTCTTTCAGACTTTTGAGCTAGATTATGCACCATAAAAGTTACTGACAGAGCAGAATTAGTGTGTGTTGGATAACAGTGGTTAAATCTCGCATGATTATAATCGTTCATTCTTAAACTCATATCTGAAGTCTATTCAAAGTGAAAGGTTCTTGCAGAGGCATGATTCCATCAGCATTTCTGAGTTCTCACATTTATAAAGAGGGGTGAAAATTAATACTTAGCCAAACAGATAGTGATTCTGTTTATTAAGATTTTTGCAGTGTGTATATATTCCTTACAAATCCCAATTATTGAGATCTTCCTTCCTTCCTTCCTTCCTTCCTTCCTTCCTTCCTTCATGGAAGGCCTTTTACAGACATTTTTTCCCAGATGTTGAGAAAAAATCTAACCGCTCATAATCATGAAGAAATGATAGACAGAATATGCTTAAAATCAGAAGGAAAAATTAATGAAAGGTCTTTAAAAACTCAGATGAATTTTTATGAGGGGAGGCATATTTTTGTTATTTTTTTTTCATATGCAACTGCTAACTTTCCTGGATCTGCAGGGATATAAATGAGTGCTGCACCCAGCCCCAGTATTTTATAGATTTATTTTTAAATTAAACTATTGTTCATGTTCTCTAAATGCAAAGTAAACTATAGAGAAAAAATAGGGTGAGCTTTCATTAATTCCTATAAAAATAGAGGGGAATTATGAGTCATTAGTACATATTCTACATAAAGAGGTACAATGAGACATTCAGGAGAGATAATTAAAGCTGGACATTATTTAAATGAAATGTATGAGGACCAGGTAGCACTGCTAAAGAAAGAAAAATATGTTCATTGTCACTGAAAATATCAAATGTGTACAGTTGATATGTATATAGATTCGCTCGCAAAGCACAGCACAGTTACTTTGGGAAATAATTTAGGATTTTTTTTAATACAATGTTTCCAAGGTGGATATCAGTAGTGAGCACACTGAGGGTCTCAGAGTGCTTTATAAATTATCCCTATGAGATAAAAAGAAGTGCAGTCACCCAGGCAAACTACTAAAAAAGATACCCTTTCTAGGTTCATTTGACCATAGTTTTGCATTTCTTTATGTTATTTTATTATGTTCTGGATTCACATCAAGAATTGTGTTTAAATATGTGGCAATCATTTCTGCTTTATTTGGTGGGTTGCTGGAAAGTCAAAGAAATCTTTCTGAAACCTGTAAAACAGATAAAACAGGTTTGTATTCCAGAGAACTACTCAAAAAGAAAATCTTGTGCCATGAAATTTGATGGATAGCAGTAAAGTATACTAAACTGTTATAGATATATTGAAATACAGATGTTTTTAAGCTTGTGCTCACACTTCTGTCAGACATCCTTTATATACCAAACTGAGTACACAGACTTTGTTAAATCATTTTGCCTCAATGAACTCTTGAAGACTTCTTGACCTAATGTGATTTTTCAGTTCTATGCTCTACATTTCTTATTGTTTGTTGTTTTTTTTTTTTTTTTTTTTTTTTTTTTTTTTTTTTTTTTTTTTTTTTTTTTTTTTTTTTTTTTATTTTTACAAAATTTTTTTTTTTTTTTAGGATATTGCAAACAATTTTTTTCTGTGAATTAAAGTTTTCTTTCATTTTTAAATTAAAATCATGAAAGCATAAAATCTTTTGTCTATTATTCTTAGTGCATCCTGCACAGCTTTAATTTATTTTTACTATAATTCAGGAGAGCATAAAAGATCTGGCATATCTTCATGATTGTACTGTGTCAGCTGGCTGTTGAGCAGAAGATAAAATACTCAAGCAAGATAGCAAGTCTGAGAAGTTCTGAAGAAGAACCTTTGATATTATAATTCAAGCACTGTTATGGATAATCGAATGCTGTGCAGCTCTGTTCCTTTCTGTAAGTTAATGCCAATATATGTTATTGACTACATCTAAAATGAAATTTATAAATCTACACATATACTCACTTAGTTGGGAGCTTTAATGTTTCTGTCTGCTTTATCAAAACAATTACTGTTCTCTGGCAGAAAAAAGTAATAGTTGCATAGAATAACTAGGGCATAGAACACAGTTGTTCTATATTGGGGAAATAAATATGGTGGCAAGGAAAGTAATTTAGAATGAGATCAAGCTGTTGATTGCTTATTGGACAAACTACTTGGATTTGTTCTGCAATGTTTAAAACTGTTTTACTAGGTATTTTATAATGTTAGGCCTGTCATTTTTTTTCATATGACAAGTGCATCATTAGAATCCTTAGAGGCAATGCTGTTATAAACCTTATTCAGCTGTACAGTGAAGAAGCAGGCAAAGTTTTCCCTTAATTCATTGTTTGACCCTATCAGAGACATGACTATTCACTGAAAAAAAAAAAAAAACCAGCTATTCACCTGCTACCATCAACTGTTAATGGTGAGCAAGAGAAACTATGAAGAAGTGGAACTATGAAGAAGTTCCTTCCCTGAACTACACTAAAACATAAACTTATATATTCATGCCTATACTGTACAAGTCTAGTGAACAGCTTTGGTACTTAGCCAAAATGGCAATTAGAATCTGAAGAAGGCCCTGGTTCTATCACCCTAAATCAGGATCTTTTTAGAACCAATAGGAGTAGCCAAATATATTTTAGCCTGTTAACCTGCTTCTTTTCTAAGGCATTTTGCACTGCTATCCGAACTCTCCAAAATCAGAATGATGGGGTTGTAGCCACCCTTCCAGTGAGGAAGATTATATAGCCTGACATTGAAATCATCTGTCCTCCTGCTGTCTCAGGAGGACAGATGCCGTGCAGAGACAGCCATGCTTTTATGTCTGGTTTAGCTGTTTTGCAAAGTTTCTTGGTGATCGTCCTTTGCATAATTACATTTTTAGTGCCCTTTATAAGGGTAATAAGTACTGCACAGAGTGGGTTTTTATGACCTACAATATATCTAGAGGAAGAGAGGTACTGATAAGTTTCTACATTTTTCATCTTCTGATAGAAACCTGACATATCTTCTAGTTCATTCATTCTGTGAGATGATTAAAAAGTTGCTCTTCAACAAACTAAACCTCATCCAGGGCTCAGCAGGAAATAACTGCAATCTAAGCACATTAAAGAACAGACAGGGCAAGCCAAAGTGTACCTCTTTCTTTCCCTCTTAAGATCATGAGGAAAAGAGAAAAGCAGTCTAATACTGTGATAAAACTGCAGTCTGCAGCAGCTGGCTATGGGTAAGGATACAGAACGTAATCTAAAGCACACAAAAGTCCATGGAAGCACTTTGACTAAATAAGCTTTGCATTAGGCACCTAGTGAGTGAATGATGTTTAAAGCATTCATGTAGATCTTAAGCAGATGAGTGAAGAAGAAAATTATGTGCATTTGAATCAAAATAAATGCCAGTAAAACACTTGGTGCAAATGTTATTTTGCTGACCCCAGAGATCATCTTTATGACTCAGAATAAACTGATGTTCTTGGGCGCTGAGTCCCATCCTCCATTACTGCAAGAACTCATGTTGCATGAAAAGCATATCTTTAAAATACATTTTATATATATATGTAAAATTCTTATGAGTGTGTATATATATATATGTGTGTAAAATTCTTGATACTAATCTTAAAGTTCAATACATTATAAACATCCATAGGTTCTCTTTACCCATTCATGTGTCTACAGAGCGAATTTCTCTCATCTTAGGGTTGGAGGGTTTTTTCTACAAAATAATACAAGATTTTTCAATTTCCTTCTGTGATCTAAGTTCTGCGTTCCTGACATTGTGCTGATGAACTTCCCCTTCACCTCCCTCCACTCCATTTTTAATGACATTTTCAGTGAATCCTGGTTTAATATGGAGGACACAAAGGGTTTATGATTTTCATCATGAAGATGTACTCTACCTCATGTGGCAGTGTTAAACATCTCTTTCTTTAACTCAGAAATATTATGTTTAATACTCCAAATTAGCATTTTTCATAGCTGCATTGTGTTTTGATGACTAGTTATCCTTTTTTAGTAGACTGGCTGCATCTTCCTTTTTCTCTGTGGGAGAATGGATTGTAAGAGAATAGAGATAGTGCTGAAGGCAATCTCGCCCCTTATCAGTTGCAGCTATAATAATTACCAACGAGTGGAAGCAGCCTTGCCCTTAAAAGGTCATAGCTATGTCCAATAAGGAAGGATGTTCTAAAAGAGTGGGTTAGCTGGTTGAGAGTAACTGGAGCTTGCTGGCTGTGTTGTGAGGAGTCAGCTGATTATGTAGAAGGAGGAAAGAAGGAGTCAGTGTTTTAAGGAGCCACCTATGGGAACTCAGAGGGAAGGTAAGAAGAAACCTTCATACTTTCTCTCTGAGTTCCCATGGGCAGCTCCTGTAAACTAATGTAAGATGATGAGCTGATAGTTTGAGACCCCTGTCCAGTGGTGCCAAGCACTGATGCTGACATTTCTCTGTTATTGTCAACTGACAAACTCACAGATTATACCTGAAAATCTAGTTATATTGCTCTTTGTACTATTCAATGTAATCCTATTTTTATTATAGAAGTTATCAAGTCATCTGGGTCTTCTCGTTTGTTTTTCCAATTTTGATGATTATTCACCAGCAAATTTCAGCAGTGTGCTCTGAGGTTTTATGATCTAGTTTTTAACTTAATTTACAGAAACTTCTATGGCAAGACACCCCATAAAGAACCCCTTAGAAGCTTCCATTCAATCATGCCAACACCTAACACAACCTGTTGTCCTCTCCTGATTAGTCAATTCTTTATCTTCTCTGTCTTTAGTAATTATATTCAAAAGACTGTTTTGAAGTCCAGGTATGTGAGATTTCTTGCCTTGAATAGAAGATAAATTATTAAAGATGTTTATACATGGTAGTATCTTCTCTCAGGTATGTTTGGATAGATTTTATTAGGTTTGTTTTGTACTTCTGTTCTCTGTACTTCTTTTATCAAGGACAGTGTGGCCAGCAGAGCAGGGGAGTGATTATCCCCCTGTATTTGTCAGTGGTGAGCCCACACCTCAGTGCTGTGTCCAGTTGTGGGACCCTCAGTATCAGAAAGACACTGAGGGGCTGGAGCACTTCCAGAGAAGGGCAGTGGTGCTGGGGAGGGGTCTAGAGGGTAAGTCCTGTGAGGAGGGGCTGAGACACAGCACAGCACTGGGGTTGTGTAGCCTGCAGAAAAGGAGGCTCGGGGGGACCTTACTGCTTTTACAACTGCCTGAACAAAGGTTTGAGCAAGGGGGGTTCAGCCCCTTCTCCCAGGCAGCCAGGAACAGGACAAGAGGACATAGATCCAAGCTTGCCTGTAGAGGTTCAGGCTGGACACCAGAAAGTGTTGTTAAACATTGAATGGACTGCCCAGGAACATGGTGGAGTCACCATTCATGGAGGTGTTCAAGAAATGGCTGGATGTGACATTTAGAGCCATGGTCTAGTTGACAAGGTGGTGATCAGTCAAAGGTTGGACTTGATTTCAGAGGTCCTTTTCCAACCTCAGTGATTCTGGTCAATTGCTCATTCTTAGCTTCAAAATTTATTTTGAAACTTTGCATTCTGAATCCATAAAAAAACCCTTATTGAGACATTATTTATTTCCTCTTCTCTCTTTCCTTTTTGAAATTGGTATCCTTATTAAAATTTCTATTTCTAGACTCTTCAGATATATGCATTAATTTCTTCAGAATTCTGCAGTGAAGGTTATCCGGACTATTGACTTAGAATAATTTGTAGTCTTCTAATTAATTTCATTTCAGATGTGATAATTCTTCTTCTATGACTTTGGTTTCATTGATCATTTTGTTCATTTCAACACCACAGTCCTTGTTGGGACCAGAAACAATGTACAAAATTTATTTGAGTATTTCTAGATAAATAATTATAATTGTACATATTTTTGTGTTTATTGCACATTCTGCAAAAGTGAAGCCAATGCTTTCTTAGCAGTTTTTGAATAAGATCTAAAGGTTTACATTTGACACTTGATTTAACAGTACAAGGTATAACGCTGTGAACATATTTGCCTATTTTGCCACTGCATTTTTTGTCTGTATTGTCTATGCATAACCTATATATAATCTACATTATCTTCTGAAAATTTATTATTTGGAATGTCTGAATGCTTTATATTGAAAAGGCAATGAAAGTGAAGCTAAATAGATCATTCCAGACCAAAGGAAGCTATACTTGACCGGAAGGAATTTTGCACTCTCAAAGAGTGGAATAATACACAGATAGAATGAAAAAAAAAGGAAAAAAAAAGGAAAAAACAAACAAACAAACAAACAAACAAAAAAAAAACCACAACTCTAAAAACTTGAATTTTGGACTTTTGGGACTTAGAAGAACAGAGCCATCCAGAATGTCAACATTCAGTCAGTCAACAGTCAGTCTAAATAACAAGCAGTACTACCAGTTGCCAGGTGTCATCATGCTGAACATACAGAAAGTGTATGTTTGTATATATATATATACACACACACACATATATAGTCCTTGATGAACAGCCTTCCATGGAGCATCTTGTACCAAATACCTTAGAGAAGATTAGAGAGATAGAATGAGAAGATTAAAAATAGAACAATAGGAAGGTGAAGCTAGGAAGTGTTTAGGTTTGTTTTAAATTTTGTGAACAAAAACAACAAAAAATATAAGAGAGAAATGAGAAAAAAACAGATTACAGGAAGCCGATGGAGTTCCAACTTTAATGCATCTGCACAGCTACTTCTTAAGTTATTAGTGCTTTATTTATGAACTTTTGTTTTTCTTTTAATATTTTTTAGCATTTTTGTACTAAATGTCTATTTTTTAAGGGGGACTTCATGGCTCATAGTGTAACTTAAGGCGGATATACTTAATTTATTGCAGTTTCAAAAAGTTTATGAACACACAGTATTGATAAAACTTTTTTAGTTTTCATCTTGTGTCATTTTTGAAAGAAGTTATTAACTTGGTTTATTCTTCTGAAAGTTATAAGTAAGAATGATAGCTATTATGACTTCATGAGACTTCAAATAATATATCTTTTTTTTGTTTCTTATTGCTTTATTGAGTTTTAGAATATAACTTCTTTACAAGTCCAAAGCTATATTTAAATTTTTGAAAAAAGTCAGACTGATTCAATGCTATCTGATAATGAAGCTAGATTTACCCATGATGAAATTTAGAGGCAATCTTATTTAAATATTTTCAGTATTTTTATACATTTCACTATGAACTTGAGCTTTTAAGAAACTAACTTTTGGGAGTTTTTTTGTCTGAATATAAAAATTCATCCATCTAAATTTGTTGAAATTGTGATGCACTAAAATACTACATTTACATAAGAGTGGTAAGAACTTGACATTTTTAGAGAATAAGTTCCTCCTCCTGAATAATATTTTATTCACATTTTATGCAGCCCAACATGTGGTTAACTAATATTCTATTGACAAAGTTCAACTCTTTGTCCAGAAACTACAATACTCTGGTATTGTGTGACCTCTCTTCTGGGACATAACAAAGCTAGCAGGTAGCTTCCATTTTGAACACAGAGGGATGAAAGTTAGATGTGAATAGAGAGAAAAGATGAAGAAATGCTATTGACTGTTCCAGTTATCTGTAATGTCAAAAAATAGCTGTGAAATTTGCTATAAAATGATCCCATTCATGCTCTCTCTAAACACTGATTACATTGTATACATTTGGTTCAAATTGCAAAGGTTTTGATATTGACCAACCACATAAATATCGACAGGAAACATATGACTTATCTTTTGTTTGGTTTTTTGTGTTTGTTTTGTTGTGGGTTTTTTGTTTGTCTGTTTTTTTTTTTTTTTTTTTTTTTTTTTTTTTTTTTTTTTTTTTTTTTTTTTTTTTGTTTGTTTGTTTGTTTGTTTGTTTGTTTGTTTGTTTTTTTGGCGGGGGGGGTGGTTTGTTTTGTTTTTGTTTTTTATTTCTATTTTGGTTGGGAAATGACCTAGCCAAAAAAATGTAAAAAACCAAAAAATAATAAAAAATACAATATTAATATTGCCAGATATGAATATCGTAATCAGTATAGCCCTCAGAAGTCAGAAAATATCAGAATAATACATTCAGAATACCACTAATTCAGTGATTACAATTAATTGCATGTTCATATAATCTTTCTGCACTGAATTTCAATTTGGAACAAAATAAGAAAGTGCAAATGGAAAAACCAAATAAATAAGAAAATAACTGGATACATTAATATCTATTTTTATGTATTTACACAGAAGAAATATATAAGGTTGTACTTATTAAGAAACTTTTTCTTCATGTTCAGTATTGTCTCCACTGTTAGAACAGCATCCTGGACACAGATTTATTAAATGGATTTTTTTATGGTGTATATCACTGCATTGTGAAAAAAAAAAAACACTTTAATTTATTTGAGGAAAATTGTATTGTACTGTGGGCTATCATGATTCAAGTATTAAAATGGGAAGGTATTATAGAGACTGAGGTTAAAAATATCCAAAGATTTAGTATATCTGAGTCTTTAAGATCCATATTTTTGAGGCATGTTTAGAATTACATAATTCTACATATCAAAGCCAAACCCTCACACAAGGTGTGTCTGGAAACGGTCACTCTTCAACAAAACAGTCTCATGATGTCAGGCTAGAATTCAGATATAGTGAAATAGCAATCAAAATGTTTTGTTCTGTGATATCAGGGGGAATTTTATGCTACAAGTGAATGTCAGTCTCCAACTTTAAAACAAAACATTTTAACACTATGAAACCTTGGATTTTGCCTTGATTTAACATCAGAGAAGGTCAGTTCTGCACAAGGTAGCAAGTAGAGATTTTGAGGAGAGAAATATTGCTCTAATGAAAAGACCATGTCAGCCTTCACAAGTACGGGTACCTTTACAAGAACTATGATTACACCTATAGCTCCATTTCATAACTTTCTAGCTATGAAATGAACACTTAATTTTTTGACAAAAAAATGTCCTCTTAATATAATTTTGTGGCATTTAGTAATTTCTGTTGCCAACAGAAGACAGTACAGAGCCCTATCTCTACAAAAGGAAATGTACTTAGGTATGCAACACTTTGGAGAAGGAACTGGAGTGTGGGGAAGAACTCTTGAATAAGCATAAGTGGGAGATGCACAGATGGTAGAAGTTCCCAAATGTTCTATGATTCTCTCTGGGTATCTTTTGCTATATAAGTGTGATAACATTTGTTAGAAGACATGATTAAGGCTTTGTAGGTTTCACAGATGGAATGTAATTTAGTGGAAAGACTAAAGAAAGAGAGAAGATTCAGACATGAAATGTATTCTATGAAATGAAGGGGTTAGGTCCAGAGAGGCAACATAGACACAATAACTAAATATTGTTCTGTAAACTTTTCTGTGAAAGAAAAGTCAGGAATAAATTCTCTTCACCCAGGGATATTATCTCTGCTTTTCTCAAATGAATATATAACAACACATATTAGCAGTTCAGAAAATGAATTTAGAGTCATATATTCAATTAAATAGTTTATTAGGTTACAGCAGAACTTCTACCCTTTCAACTTTTAGCAAGCCTCATATCCACTAAGCTGTATATGTCTGGTAGGAAAGAAAGCACTTTGATGAAACAGGTCAGTAAACTTCAGAATGGAAATAAACTACTATTTCTCTTGACTTCCACTTGAGGGAAATGGAAGGAAGTTATACGAGACAAATTAATTTACCTAGACCACGTTTCAGAGATTCCTCTGTAACATATATACATACACTTGCCTGCACATATTTGAATATATTTCTATATATGGTTGCCTGATTATAGCAATAAAATATTTGACAAATAGATGCTGCTGTAAAATTTCATGAAATGCAGGATTTGTCAGTAGGACATCAGAATTATTTGTCAACAATACGCAGAACACGGTCAATTTTCTCAGATTCATCAATAGAAAGACTTGGAGTGAATAATTTATGTGATTTTTTCCTTTTATATTTACTTCAAAAGAAGAAATAGCTTTTAGAAAATAGTTTTGGTTTTAATAAAAAAGGAATAGATGCCAACTAAATGAGTGTAGAAGAACACAGATATCATTACTGATCCCCATTCATGCTGGAAATTTAAGGTCTGAGATAGAGAACAGCCCGTGTATTAGTGCTCTCTCATCAAAACCATTCAAGGCTCCTGTCACTTTGACTTTCTGATTCAAGAAAATAAAAAGAACTTTGGGCCATAGACTAATCAATCATAAAATATTGTTTTAAAAATAATATTTTTCTCTCCATAAAGGGAAAAGAAGACTTCTAAATATTCAGCTTGTGTCTTATAATGACAACAGTAATATTTCTGTTAGTGATTCTTCATTAAATCTGGTTGTGAGCTGGGCAGAGACAAAAATATTCCCAACCTGTGTCTTTTTATTTAGACTTGAGATATAATTTTAAAGAAAAGAACATACTTTTCTAAAATGGAGGGCATAGTTCCATTTTAAGTAAGAATGTCAGAGAGTTAAACTCTCATATTTGATGTACAAGTATACAGTGGTCAAAATATCACTTGCTGGTAGCCTGATAAAGTGTTTAGTTTAACTGGCTGGTTTTCTTCGGTGTTTTGTTTCCCAGAGCTGTCTCTCCTTCATAAAAATATTTATGTGCCAATTTAAGGCATTCTAAAGTCAATCAGTTGCAAATGTAAGCTTGTATTATGGGACTTTCCTCTACTTTAGTGTGGTTAATGACTATGTTCCCATGACTTTTAAAAGGACTGGTGCCTCAGCACATTTTCAAAATTATGCCATTTGAAGACATTTCCATTTATAATGCAGCTTAAATCTCATTTCCCTCAATATGTGCCCTCACTTAGTCTATTTTAAGGCTTCTCTGGAAAAAAAAATTATATCTCAGCTGCTGCTCCTGCTCTTAATGCTTTCCTAGTCTCAGTAAGAGCAGAAACCAACTGATGCCTCATTCTGATACTCGTTCAGAGACAATATGCAGACACTGCACTATCCTCCATTCCTGGCTGAAGGGCTCTGTCCTACCATTTCATATTATCTACACACACAGCTGCTGCTTTGTGTGTCTGCTAAAGCTTCATGCCTCTCTGTAGTCTCTGTGACTTCACAGTTTCCCTGTAGGGACTTGGTAAAGACTCCCTTAATTGCAAGATACCGCAGATCCTAATTGGGAAAAAAAGCACATCACCTGAAATACTCGTACAGACACAGTCCTGGATGAGTGGAAGAAGGAAAAATAGAAGGGGTTATAAAGAAGGGGAGAAAAGAAGTGGAAGTTGTACTATTTGATTGTGTCCTTAACTTGCTGAGTCAGCAGGAGCCAAGAGCTCGGCAGGGGCACACTTAGCCTTCACATTTCTCCATAGAAACCCCATCTGGCCAACTAAATTGCCAGCAATTGAGAAGTCATGCAGGAAGCTGTATCCAGCTATTCTCATTCAGTGTGAAGGTTACTGTGTTGTGGAGGCAGTGGTAGAGGAAATAAGGAAAATATTGCAAGACTTTGTCTCTCAAATAAAATAATGGAAAGTATCAAATTTGAGCTGATCACTGCTGTAGTAAATAAAGAGTTAGACATTGTGAAGAAATGTAGCTTCTATTATAGAAAGACCCATCATCAGGCAAATTTTTGAAGAAAAATCATCCTGGAGAAAAATGATGAAGGAAATTCAATAACTGTATTTTACTTTAAGATTTGTGTTTGAATTTCAAAATCAAAAGCTTTTACTCGTATCTTTCTATCAGGTTATCTGAAAGAAATTTCATGGAGTCCTACTTGGCTTCTGCAAGGACATCTAAATTCAACCTCCATTTAAAAGGCCTAGAAAAATTAAGTGCCTTCTCTGAGCCTGCAGTGTTCTTTCCAATGCAAGTGCTTAATGAGACATAAGCCAAAGACAAATACACCAAAAGAATTCAGCAAGTTATATGGGTAAAGCTCCAGAAAAATGCAAGAGCCATTGGTTTATGTGTTGTAAAACAGGGCTTTAGCCCTGCAGTTCAGTGTTTCCCAATGAACAGGGTTGCTCTTGTGAGAGAGGGGTGCCAGTATCAAAGGTAAAGCACAGAACAGAGTACAGTCCAATGCATGTATTAACTGAGGCTTTGTGCCTGAGTATCATTGCCAGCAGTAGCAAACTGAAGGAAAGAAGATGGTCAAATATAAGTGTGAGAAAAAGAGAAATGGAGGAGAAAAAGACAACACAGTGTCCAGGAAAGTTTGGTACCAGTGATTTGTCTCTCTGCTTGCAACGAAATAGCTTAAATGAGCCAATATACCTTGCAATATAACTAATTTTCCTGATGCTAGTTGTAGCTTGGTGTTGGCATGTTGTATTATCCTGGAGAATTCAGTTACACTGAGGTGACTGGGTCTCTTGATAGTGCCTTATTGATCAAGACTTCACATGGTCCAAGCAGTTTACAAGGGCATCAGTATTCAACCTGCAGTACAGAATTGAGTGATCATTCAGATTCAAAATTATCAGTCCTCTGTGCTTTGTGTGAAGTATTTGAATTTCAGAAAGAGAACTTAAATTTTAATTTCAGATTAATTTTTTCTTGCACTGATTAAACCTTGTTTTCTATAAGCCTTGCAAAGCTTTGACAACTGGGCATGAAGAAGTTTCCCTGGAGTAAACTACTTAGGTGTTTAAAAGAACGCTTACCACCCCATGAGTTTTCTAAATCATCAGTTCCCAGCCAATAAGTCTGGAGATATGTGTCACATCACCAGTGAAGCAGAGAGCAGAACAGAAAATAATAAACTTCCCTCAAGAATAACACAATATCCTTCACTGTATTAATGAGCAGTTGAAGCTAGACATCAACTTTTTCTACTATCTTATATCTATTAAACTGTTACTTGGGGTGAATTTCTACTAGCCTCAGTAATTTTAAAATTTTAAAAAGGTTTACATAAAGATTTTTTTCATTTTTTTTTTTTAATAAAGGCTAAAGAAATGGGTTATTAACTAAATCCTTCCTAGCAACGTAGTAGTACCAATGAATGTTAAGTCAAGTTAGTGAGTACTGAAGAAAGTGTTACAGAAGCTGACTGACTGCTAAAACAAAGCTGAAAAAGTAGATTTATTACACTTCTTCTAGAGGGTGTGCTCTCTTATAAATCAAATTTTAATACAGAAAGTATTTCTCTAATCATCTGCAAAAATCATATGTTAAGGATATATGTTTATAAAAATTCCTTCCCCCCACGTCTGCAGTAGTAATCTTACTATAGTTCTGTCCAGAACTGGTAATGAATATAAATGTAGACATATTCAGTCTGTGTGCTTTGTGAAAGCTGTCTACCAAACAGCATTCTTAATGCACTGGAATCACTGTCCTTGGAGTATTGAATTTGAATCTATGTGGCTTTATGGCTTTATTTTTTTGCCATGTAGTAACTGTGAGACATTATGCATGTTTGAAACAGTGTTTCAACCCAGTGCACCATTAGGTTACCTTCTGAAATCTTCAGGACATGTCAGAATGGATTTTAACAGCCATGATTAGGTTTTCTGCCAGTTTAACACAGTGCTCCTTTATGGCAAAGGTGGCTTCCTATAGTCACATCCCTATCGTTTCCTCACAAAATTTTTGGTAGCAAGATAGGATCAATCGCTTGGCTTTTGATCCCCAACCACAAAACAGAACCTTTTCTTTCTTTCCATGCCACTGCGGAGTTAGCATGCTTTTCTGATGAGTCCTGGAAGGCTTCCCAGACTGACTTTTTTCCAAGATTCAATTCTTCTTGCTCACCTGAGAATGGTGGGAAGAAGCTTGTTCTCCTGTGAGGTCCAATTCTATTCCTAATTCATCAACAGATGGCAGTAGAAAACTCCCTACTTTTCCATCATAAGACCAAAGGCCTCACAAATGACCCTAATAATGTCAAAGGAAGAAAAAAAAAAAAAATCCAAAGCATTGCTGTATAAGTCTTATATATATATAAAATGCTCTCTAGTCTTTTCAGGGTAGCATGAAATTCTTCCAAAGATTAATTTTATGCTAACCCCAAGAGACCAGAAGCAGCTACTGCTTTGGGAATGACTATTTTTCCCGTTACCTTCTGTTTTTAAAGGATTCTTTTATAGATGGACTTCATTTTTCCAGTCATAAAAGACTATATTGAATATAGATTATAGCAAATAATTTACTTTCCCCACAGATTTCTGTGATAAGAAATCTGTTCTCTTAGCTCAGTAAAGACTTTTTCAAATGTCACCATTGCAGTGACAGAAAAAGTAATTTAATCAGTAAGTTTTTAAGACATGTCTTACTAGTTTTGCCATTTCATTAATTCCTCCCCCTTTAAATCATAGATGGTATAATAAACTTAGTGAATTCTTGGTATAGATTGAAACACTAAGGAGCATGGAATATACAGTAGTTTCTTATTTAGTTTTTTAAAATATGTCTTGGCATTGCCAATCAAGGAAAAAGGATTACCATAAAAATTTCTCAGAGGTATGTTTTTCTGTAATGTCTAATAGTGGGTGTCTGATACAGGAAAACTCATATTATGTAATTCTCTTTTAGCCTCAAGGCACATGAATAAGGCCTAGAGTTCCTGATTTCTATTCCCACCTCTTTCACTAACTTATCTTAATAATTCTTTGCACTTCACAATTTTCCATCTTGCTCCTTATGGTGAAAGAAACTGATTTCAAATAGAAGGAAGAAAGGAAGAAGCGTCTCTTTCAAGCACTGCTGGAAGGAGTGGCTAAATGTTCTAAACATAATAAAAATGTCTGAATTTGCTGAGCCAATGATTTCAATTGAGGTAGGCCAGAGTGCGATCTTCTTTGAGATGTGAGCACTGACTTCCCTGCAGTTTAGTGAGTGGATCTTGTAAGAGAGTAAATTTTGAAGGCTGGCCATGTGCTGGCTGTGTGAGGGTGCTGCTGAGCCCTGGTGCAGTTGGCAAAGGAAGTTGTGTGTCCCAGAGGCAGTGCAGAGCATTCTGCCTCAGCACACTTCTGCAGAAGTGTTGGGGGAAAGCCACCACTGTGTCAAAGCCATGAAGTCTGAAACCTCATTTTTAAAGCATTTTTCTTTTTGCTTTCTCACCATTATTTCTCATTTGGTTTGGGTAGTTTTTGTTTTCCTTTTTTCCTCCTCCTCCTCTAAGGAACCAGAAAACCTGCCACACAGAGTAGGATATAGTTCAGTCCAGTTATAGAAATATTTATTGATTTCTACTCCTCCCCTCATCTGTTTTTTTTTACTGTCTAATTATTGTTAAGTTTTCCTATAACTAGAGAAAGGAGATAAATAATGTGGCAAATATTCCAATTATTTTAAAGATATTTTGACAGTATTTTAGTTATATAACTAATTCCAGGTTGTTGTCATTTTTATATAAAAAATGAAAGTAACACTAATTCTTTGGCTATAGGTATAAATCATGGTGTTGAGTCTGATACTATCTTATTTCTTTCAAAAATACAACGTTATAAATACGTTATAAAAATGAAGTTTAAGTTCAGGTTTATCTACTTGAGTGAGGACATTAATAACAAGTTTATGTGTTACTAAAAGTAAATATAAAACAATAATAGATGACATAATTTGAGATAAGTACTCATACATAGAAAAAAATTGCAAAATCTTCATTTAGTTCTATCATGATGTCTTTAACATATTATCATGTACATTTATTTCCAGTGGACCATGGATATTATTATGGTAGTGTTAGTATTTGGAAGATAGCAGTTTTGTTTGTAAATAACTTTGAGATATGTTTTAATAAAATGTTATACAGTATTATATATATGACACTGACAGGGTGAAGTTTTCATGTTCTGAACTGAAAAAAAAACAACAATCCACCAACAAGTGCATCTGCACTGGGAGTATGTTCTGGATGAATATTAAATTTACACATTAGGTAAAGGTAAAGGTACACATTTTGAGGAACTACCAGTGTTTGTGCACAGCATGGAGCAGGCCAGAAGGCAGCAGCCTTCTATCTTCTTCTATGAACCCTGCTGTATTGCTTCAGGCACAGGAGTGGATGCTCTAAACGTGAATGTATTGAGTGCAGTGGAACAGCCAGTGAGAGGGTTCCTGGTCTGGACCAAGCACCTCACTCATGGTGGCTCTCTTGCTTCTGGGAGGGCTGAGATCTACATTGCTCTGACCATCCATCCCCAAAGGTCTGAGGGTGCCTGAGGAAGGCTGAGACCCTGTTTATTCCACAAGTGGTAATTTTATGAAATTGTACCAGTTGTGTGGCTGGCAGTATGATGTGAGATCTGTTGGGCAGCAAAGGTCTGGCTTTGCAGTGGAGGGCTCTGAGTGCACCGTGCAGCGGGGTGTGTTTGTGGTGTGGTGGTGTAGGTGTGCAGAACAGACCTGTTGTGATCTTATCCATACTGTCTATGGGTTTACTCTGGAGTAAACTATCCCCATCTGAAGTTTCCCTGAGAGAAAATTAGCTGTGACAGTTCAAAAGGGAGCCCAGGAGCAAACTGACATACAAGCAATGTGAACTGTCAATGAACTGCAGGGTGAAGTGAAATGGAGTGCTAAGTTGTTTGACAGCATGCAAAGGTGACTTAGATCAATGTACCTTGTCAACTGCATCTGTATGGCAGCAATGTCCTGAGGAGACAGATCCTGAAACACCATTCTCATATCTTGAGTGAACTCTGCAAAGATTCCTGCAAAAATACATGCATATCCTAACTAGTTATTAGTTTGTGTGCCTTCTCATTTTTGAAGATATTTTGGTGTCAATATCTGTCACGTCTCATGTGCTTACTTGGCTTTTTATGCTCAAAATATTTTACTTTTCAATTTTCAATGCAACTCTGATACAACACAGAAAAATTAAATTACAATTTTTTCTATTGTGAATTATTATTTCCAGAATGTGGCCTTGTTTTCGGAAGCCACTTCATCTGTGTATAATAAATTTCAAAGTGACTATTTCCCTTATGTTTATTGTATTTTTAACTTAACAGTTAATTTTTTCACAGTTTTTTTCCCTAATTCCTACTTTTGTCTAGCTTTAACGAGTTATTAGAAAATTTCTCTCTTTTTCTCTATTTACCTTTCCAAAATTCTGTGAGACATTTTATTTCACTAAAAGTATCTTCAGTAAGAGTGGCAAATTTTCCCAGTATTCATTTTGTATAATTGTATGATTTTAGTTGTCTTTTAAACAGAAATATTTTCCTCATTCACTTTGTAGAGATTAGACAGGAAAAAAAAAATAAACTAACTTCTGGGAACATGCAAATGTAAATCATAAACCTTTCTTTTTCAAGTTCTTTAATCATAAGAAATTGTAAGTCTGTAATGAATTTGAAGTATTTCTGTGTTTTGGAAAGTCCTGTTGTTCCTCTACTTTCTTAAAATAGTGTCAAAAGAGTATGCCTAGCAGTAGAATATGAATTTTCAGACACTGGAGTAAAGTATTCATAGTCAGATTAGTATTGGACAATAAAAGTGAACTTTAAAACTGAAATCAAACTCCTACCTTCAAAACAACACTTCAGAGTGTCTCTATTAGCAATAGCTCATAATGGACAAACCCTTATTTTGGATTAGCTAATCTCTGTTACACTATAAGAGGGAGAAAGAGGGCTTTAGCCAGCAGAACAGGCAGGAAAGAACCCAACTGCTAAACTTCCAAACTGCCCTCTTTTCTAATTTGTTTTTTACTTCACTGTATCTCTGGTACGAAATGATCTCAAAATTCACAGCATATGCAAAATGCTTCATCTGCAATGCTACAGAAATTGCATGGTCTTTTTTAGGTCAGGAAATACCTGCATACCTGGCTGAACAGCCTTTAGGAAGTATAGGTCTGAGATGTAGATTTTAATATCTCTTGGTGAGTTGAACTATTTTCTGGATTTCTAAGTGATTTGCTGTGCAAAACAGGACAATTAGCCACTGTTTAAGAAGGAAAATTTTTTTCTGCTTACTAGGTTTTCTCAAGAGGTAAGAGTGCTCTGGTTGAACAAAACACCCACATCTCAAAAAAGGACTGCAAGCTCAAACCCATTGTACTGAGTGGGGTTTTTTTGTTGTTTGTTTGTTTTGTGGGGTTGTTTGTTGTTTTGTTTTGTTAGATAGGTAGCTTTAGAGATATTTGTGTGTGTGTGTGGCCTGTGTGTAAACTTTTCTTTTAAAGGGGTGTTAAATATTTAAAAAAATTGTGATGTAACAGTCATTTCCTTTTAGGTACTGGGACTCCTAAATCTCATACTCATGGTTGAATATGGTTTTGCAATACATTCTATTTTTGGTGTCTTTTATGTAAAAAGCTGCAGTCAAGAATGGAATTATAACACCCTTCTACAGGAACATGGAAACACAGCCATCTGGCATGTATGTTTTTCGTTCATTTTGCCAATTTGTTCCTACAACCTATTTTAGTTCTTGGGAGAACCTTCTTTTACTTGGTGTTTTTGTCAGAGGGAAAAATGTCCAGAAAAGCATACAGTCTATATCTGTAAAATCTGTAAGATTTCCTTTTCACAACCTCTGCTGTGCTGAATGATTTGGTAAAGATTCAGAATTGCCTATGCTAACAAATTATTATATAAATATTTTTTATAGAATTGCTGAATTTGTCACTTGCATGATTTAATCAATTTCTCAGTACATGTTTTTCTACTGGACTTGCAAAATGAAAAAAACTTATTATCTCTACAGGATGCAATTCAGGGGGTCAAGAAGAATCATAACATATTGCAATTGGATTTAGACAGGTAGTTAAGAGTTATCCTTTTTTCTCCTCCAAGAGTGCTGCTACTTATTATTTTTTTCCTTTTTATGGAGGTGGAAAATTTAATAGGCAGTTTATGGTTCACTTTTGTGAAAAAAAGACACTCTGGAGTACTTTTAACTACATTTCTAGTTATTCTATTTACATTTATTAGAGAAATTGCCATTTTTCTCTGTTAACTTAGTGCCAGGTTGGGCCACAAAACTCAGTAAATGGAAACAAGACTTCCTCCTATTTAAACATAGTCCAGGGATATGAGTGTGGTTCTAGGAAGCCTTAATCAGCTCTACTCCACACTGGCACTAGATTTGTGAGGATTGTTACATACAACTATCAAAAACTAATGTCTTATTTCTCACTCATACTTTGATTTGCCAACTCCAGGCAGATGATGATCTCTTTCATCTTACATCTTTGTCTTCTAGAATGAGAAGGAGTTAGAGTGTGCAACATCCACTTAGTTTTCCATCTTCTTGTATTCCTTTAAGTGTCCCTTACTGCAATGTGTAGGCATCTCACTGAACTGAAAATCTAGCTCTTACATAGGGCCTCATTGAAAAGTCTCTAGCTCTCAAAAGTAAGAAAGACGAGGTGAAGTAAGGTCAGGAACATTTCAGGACAGGTATGAAAAAGGTATCAGCCTCTGAACTGTTGTCCACAAATTAGTTCCAGTCACACTTTTAGTATATTTTAAATACTTCATACTTTGTGATTCTGGTTACATGAGCTATTATTTTCCTTCTATTCTGAAGCTGTGTTAGAATTGGCCATCTTTTCTGTATGTGACATGTAGAGAATGGTGACACAGGCATAATCAGGGAATTTTTTTGTATCTACCATTCCCTAGACAGGGAACAGGTCTCTGCTTCTTACTAGAAATAATGCAACAAAACCCTGAAAAGCAAAATTGTGGGTAAGAATGCTGAAGAACTCCAAAAAAGTGTCAAAAAATCTGGTGTGTGAAAGCTTATCTGTATCATATCTGTATCCTCTGTGTACTTAACTTCCTTTACCCCTAAATAGGATCAGGAGTTTAGAAGGCTATTTAATAGCTGCCTTCGTTTTGTCAGTTATACCAGTAGACAGGGTAAATCTAAGAATTAGCCATAAAATAGATTGTAGTCCAAAGAATCCTTGCAGGAAACAGCAGTCAGACAAATTGAAAACTAGTCAGTTCTGCTGGTATCCCGTGGGTCAAGGATTTGAAGAGAAATAACAACACCCCATTACAGGAAATCAATACTTTTTGAGACCCAGAAAGGAGTTTTAAAAAGATGAGAAGCTACAGTTGATAAGGGTTTTTGGAACACAGAAGTGACTGACAATCATTCATTTTGCTTTCAGTATTGTGCAACACTGGTAATTTTAGCAACATCTTGTAGTCTCTGTAGCTAGGAGTATCTAAATATTTTCATTACAAGCAACATTTGTCAGACGTGAAGGCTTTTGCTATTTCAAGCTGTGTAAGTATGTGATTTTTAAAGCTGTAATACTACCATCAGTGCTTAACTTCTTGGTCATTCCACAAAATTCATGAAGTCATTCAGGTCTGAATTGAAAATTTGTGATCTTGCTGAAACACCCACTGAATCAGCATGAATCATCACTGAAAAAAATTAAGCTACTGGGGAAGACAGGAAGAAAATATTTTTTTAGCACCAGAATACAGTGTGCAATTTTGCTTTCATTTGCTCTCTACTGAAGATATTTTCTTCTGTATACACTGCTGCTGAAATAATATCAGCATCAATTCTATAACACCATGATAGATCACCAGCTGATCAGTCTTAATGCTTTGGAGACAAACCAGCACAGCAAGTCTGGCAAGTTATTTAAATTACATGTCATCAGAGGCTTTATAAGGATAAGTGAAACTGCCATTTTCTGGTATCAATGGCAGCAAGTAAGTCTCTTGAGATTTTTTTGAAGATTAGTCAAAAATGTGTTCCCTCAAACAGTAAAAAAACTTTCACAGTATTTCCATAGGTGAATTACATAAGAACAGCACTTTTCTTGTAGTTTACATTGTTATATGAGATGTCTGTACATCTGTAAGGATAGCAGCAGTAATTGTATTAGTACTAAAACACAAAAAATCACATATTGAGTCAATCACACTTGTAATATCATCTTTATTTCCACTCCTGTGCCACCCTTTCCTCCTTTTATCTCCTTCTTTTTTTCTTCTCCTGGCATCTTAATCACTTATACTGATAGAACTGAAAAAGTTAAAATATGCTTCAACAAATTATTTTGACATTTCCTTTCTTTTGTTTTTTTTTTTAATGTTTCATAATTGCTCTTACTAAACCAATAACCTGAAGCCTAAAGAAGTAATTATAATAGTATCTGGAACCACTGTATAAAATAATCAGGACTAACAATAAGGCTTTGATTAGCTGTAAGTGTTACTGTACCAAAGTTCTGTTTTCATTTTAAAAATACTATTTTCTCTGTACTTTTGTGTTTGCTTGCATGCAAGACGTATACTGCGCTTTGCAATCAGGAGAATAAAGGAAAATCAAAGAAATGCCCACCTTAATGTTGTTAAAAAATGCTTCACTTATCATCCACTGCATTTCTGACTGACAGCTCTTGAAAGTAAGATTGACAACATGTAGGATGTAATGAGTGGGAAGACGACTGGAGTGTTCAGCTTATAAAAGAGAGGTCTGCCTTCACAATAGCACTAGAAGTGGTTACAGTCATCTGTTACTGCATTTGAAGAAGCATATGATAAACAGCGTCTAAAAAATCCCAAAATGGTGTAAATGCCTACTTTTTAAAATTATGGATTGTATTTATGGATCCCCACACTCACCATATTGCTTTCTCAGGGCAGTGCTGTACTAATGATATTTTTCTTAAGAAGTAAATAGACAAAGAACAGGGGGAAGACAGATAGTAATGCCCAGTGAATGGACAGTAACTTGAGACTAGGCTCACAGTACTGTGTAAAAACAGTCAAAGAGCGAGAGTTTCTGAGAACTAAGAGTTTCTGAGGTCAAGTGAAAAGGACTAGCTCATTTCCACACCAGAGATAGCCAGTTGTGCACAGCTTTCTTTACCTGATCCATGCTACATAGTGCTCAATTTTGTCTTTTTGCCAAACCTTGAAGGCCCTGACAGATCACCTTTAATTTACATGTCAGAAGGATAGTGGCAGGTGGCCCATCTTCACTCAGATTAAAATGCCAGAACTATATGAAAACTATTTTGCAGCTTCCTAGAGTAGCAAGTTATATGAAGAAACTCAGAGGATGCTGTTACTGGAAGTTCTGAGATGTGCCTTGGATTTGTGATGAGCGACTGTGTGATAAGTTTGAGGCCCATATTTGAGGACTGTGTAAAATATATGGAGAGAAAACTGATGGAAGTATGACTGAGTCTTATCTGCATATACTTTTGAGACTTGCTCATGAAGAAAGCTGCTCCAAAAGCCTGTGCAGCTCTTGTCTTAACAAGAGGTATTTGGAGTGGTCTAAAGCATAGGGAAAGAATTATCAAATAAGCAGGTGTAGATGTACAGAGGTCTAGTGCTTAAGCAACACTCCTCTTTCATTTGTTGGGACAGATGGATTTGTAGGTATTAGGAGTCAGGAGAGTGTTCATTGCCTCTAGTGCATGGAGTAAATTAGTATTGACTCATAGGCTAACAATAATGATAATGCACAAGCCTAAAAAATTGTCACATTATGACTCAAAGCCAGAGAGTTCTGTGTTCTCACACTTCTATCCCACTCTCTTTTTCAGGCAGAGAAATATGCCAGTATATATGAGTCCTGTGATTAGAGTGGACTACTTCTCAGAACTCTTATGGATTGGAGAGTTCCATACCATTTATGGTCAGTTTTCTAGTTCCACCTGCAAAGAGGGTGAACCAATGGTTCTGCAGAAGCTTCTGTACTTGCTAGCAGTTATATAGGCAGCAAACGTAGGCAACACGAGTGCTGAGCAGCCTCATGATTCCTGGTGTGGGCACAAAGCCAGGATCACAATCTGGCTCTTCAAAACTTGACACATTCTCAGAACACTGTAATACAGTATTGTTATTTATAGAATTTTGGACCTGTTTGAACTTTCCTACTTTTCTATCAGAGGATAAAACCTGAAGATATTTCTATAATCTGTAAGATGTGGTGTATCTGTCTGCAAACTCTGATAATAATTAGAGAGTACAAGTAACTCTAGACCTTTCAGATTCCTGTGCTATAGCAATGTTATTTTATACTATCTATTTTGCTGGTTCTCAGCAATAAAGAAAACTCATTTGATTATTATCTCAGGATTTCTTTTGTATTTCTTTTTATTATACCGAGCCAATATATCCCTAAATTTAGACATAACACAGCAAATGGTGTAAAATACAGCAGAGGGTATACTTAAAAAATGCTAGAATAGTATTTGTGCTTATTTTGGTGTGAAATTGGCTCTTTGGAATTAAAGGATTAATTTCCCATACATAACAGAAATTAAATTGGAACAATTGTCCTGACACTTTTTAGAATAGTGAAACATGGTTTATTCCAAGCTGTGGCAGTGATTATCACACCTTATGTAAGACTGGACTGTGATGTCTTTGTGTTGTATGGGACTTTAAAAGCCATATTTTGCATGTGAATATTTGGTTTTAAAATATGGCAAAATAGCCAATTGAAATGATTCTGAAGAAAACTTGCATGCCCATGGATCCTGGAAAAGCTTGTAGGCAGTGTGTACCTGTTTCTACTTGTTAGTAAGAGTCAAATGTATTTATAAAATAAGCTTGCTATTGTTCATTACTGAAATAAACATGCAGGGTTAAGAAGCATGGCTCTAACCCCTGTTTGACTTGAATTAAATTTGACAAGATGTGCATGCATTGGGGTAAGCAGACAACAAAGAGGAAGATGTGAGCTGAGCCTGGCTGTCCTTTGGTCACCATTCTCAATAGGACTCATAAGGTTTAGTGGAAGCATACAGAAAGGATGATTCTACCTCCAGGGCACCCACTAGCCATTAACATTTTCAATACCACTGTATAATATTAATGGAGGCAAGTGACTGAAACTTTTACACCTTGCTGTCTTGGGTGCATAAACAGGGTGCAGGGAAGAATGCTTCATGTTCTTTACCCCCTAGCAATCGATTCGGGGAAAGAGGTGTTGGTGCTTATTTATCTCTGAAGAAAGGCTTTTGAGGGAAAAAAGAAAAATATTCTTGTTCTTTGCCATCTTTATCAGCTGGCCTAATGCACAAAATAACTTTTCTCCATAACTTTTGCCCTCTTATACTGTGGAGTCCAGAAAAAAGAAAGGTTATCTCCTTTATCTGCTTTTCCTTATTCATACAGGTAAGCAGCATGCAACTTCTTGTAAGTTTATTACGAGTTCTCAGCTAATTCCATACATCTTTCTTCTAAAGTATGAGAGATATATTTATACTTTTTCATAATAACAGGGGTTAATGAAGACATGTAATATGTAAATACTAATGTCACCACTCACAGAAAAGGCAAACCCTTAAATTCATTCCCCTTTGATATATTGTGCTGCACTGCAGGAAACAAGAGAACACAAGAAACCATTCTCCTCAAAACTCACTTACCTGAGAGCAGGCAGACACAGAAAAATATTATTAGCACAGAGCAAAACAAACTGTAAAGCAGAGGTGGGGAAGAGCTGATCATGGTGGAGCCATGGTCCCATTTCTCCTTTGGAATCATGCTGTGTATGCACACAGGTTGGTTTAAACTTGTGTCCTAATTCCAGATGTATTACAAAAATCTGTATCTTATAGATTCCATCCAAAACAATCTCCTGAAAAGCTACTCTGTTGATTTTTGGACATGCTTCCATATTGAGGGGTGGGGGCATTTGTCAGGTAGTTACTGTATTTGTTACAGTAATGAAGATTTATACCTTAGCTGATAATGGGCTGGATTCCATAATTTTCATTGTCTTATATAAAAGCATTTGGGAATTTTTAAACAGGTGATTAATTTTCGCAAAAGATATCAATATACTGTCGATAATCAGAGTTTGATCAGGCCCATCAAAATGCGCCAATCCTGCAGAGATTTTAATAAAGTTTATGCTTAAAGAATATTTGAATATACTAGTGCTAGGTAACTTTGGAGAATGTCTCCATTTATCAGAGCAGTGACCCCTCAGATATGCTCAGAAATGATATAAAATTGCAACAATTTTTAAAATTATTGCTCAGATACATACTCATTGAATAAGACTGCTGTTTGGTAGACTTAATAATGTATGTTTTATACCTTTAAATTTTTGTCTTTCATTCTGTTGCTTAACTCAAATGTAAGTGATTGAGGACTATGTCCCATTTTCCATTGCCTTACACATTAGTGCTATTTTTTAATCAAATGAAAGATGAAAGAATTGCAAAAACTTAGTCATAGTATAGTCATAGGCTGATGAAAATGTAGCTATCCAAAAATCCATTTAAATGTGCACAAAATAACTCTCCCTTTTTCTTAGGGCTGCATTATTCCTTCTTTCCCTCTGTTCTTGTCCGCCTAACTTTTCACTGTACAAAATGATTAAGATATACTTGATCTGAAAGATAACCTAATCTGCTTCAAATTACTTGCTTGATTCTAAAAATATCTTTGAAACAAATCAGTGAATTTCTGAACAGTGTTTGTTTTGCTGAAATCTTATCAAGGAGACCTGAAGTCCTACCTAATTTCTAAACAGCTGTTCTGTATGTCTGTATTATGTACAGACTAACTTTGCAGGCATCTAAAGGATTGGTTGACATCTTTGCTACTTTCACACATTTTAGTGGTATTTATTTTGGGGACATAATTATCTATTTCATACTTATGTTTCTACCTTACTAAGGCACAGCAAAATAAAACACTGAGACCTATAAGGGCATTTTGAAAAAATGGCCATGAATCTGATCTTTTAGCTTCTAGCACTGCTTAGCTTCTTCACAATCACTGTCTACTTTTAGCATTTTTCTGAGAAATCTGAAAGTTTCCTTTTTTCACTTTAATTATCTTGAGGCAGAAAAAAATTTTTGTCTAAATTCTGGGAAGCCACCTTTTTATCTCTACTAAACTGTAAATAAACATAGTACTGAAAGAAACAGAGGCTATTCGACTGCAAATGGCTAAAAAGGATCTTAGCAAATAGTTCCTTTCTTTTTTTCCAATTGTTGACCTAATATAATACAAATATGTATTATAATTGATAGCATATAGGTTTTTTTTTTTTTCAGTTTTAATCCTCCCAAGACAGAGGACTAGTGTCTTCTTCAAGTGTCAGGTTTCTTGCCCTTTCAGCATTGTAATAAAACATAAATTTAATTCCCCTGCTGTTAAAGCAGGCACAGAACACACCTCTTCAAATTCTTGGGAAGGTGCACTAATATGAAGTATTAGGCATTAGGTAAAAAAGCACTGGTACATCTCCTTTGAAAGAGCCACCATCCATCTTAGAGGAAGCTGAGACAGATTAGGTCCTGAGCAGAAAGGATTACTTAATAGGAAAACCAGATAGACACTTATCTTAGATACAGTGCCTTACACAATGGAGGGGGCTTGAAGTTAGTGTAGGTGTGATGGAGAATTTCAGAACTGCCACCCCTTCTTCACTGATGAACTAGAGATTTTAAACCTTGACTTCTGAGAACTAATTTTTTCCTCACCTCTCCCACAGAGAAAGCCACCTAAAATTTAGATCTATCAATTTAAAACAGTCACCTTGACCTCCAGCCTCTTTTAAAATTTTCTTTATTCTTACTTTATTTCCTGTTGAAACTAATTTGAGCTTGAATTTTGAGAACAATAATCTTTTCAAGTTTCATCACCACTGGATAAAAACTTTAATAATAACACTAAAAAATTTCTTTATTTTCTTTAAAATAAGAGGAAATATTTCAGTATTCTACCATATTCTGCAATACCAGATACTTTTCTGCTGTTAATATGCTTTTTTTAAGACAAACAGTAGCAGCTGTCTTTCATCTGAAACAAAAACCTGTTCTCATCTAGGAGAAGGAAAAAGCGGAGTTTCCTGAAACTTATCTATATCCATACTTAAAATACCTCAAAGATTAGCAAAAAAACAGTTAGGTTTTTTTTTTTAAATAACATATGCTATTTAAGTGCATTTTAGTAGACAAAAGTACCATTTATTACATCAAATGCTGGCAAAAACTCTGTGAAATTTAAATAGTTTTTCCCCTCAGCAGTCAGTATTTCACTCAGCATTAATCTGTAGTGAGCAAAAGAAAATTGCTCCAACATTTCTGATTATCAGTTCTCCATGGAGTGAGAAAGAAAAAGGATGTAATTTGTGCCCCGCCCCCCTCCCCCCTTCTTTTTTTTTTTTTCCCATAAGAAAAAGATAACATGGTCTCAGTTAAAGCTGAAGCCTGTGCTTTCCTTCTCTGTTTCATATTCTCTAGTGATTTTTTTTGGTATTGTGCTTCATGTATAAGTGTAAAGGAACATCTCATATTCAGGTACACCACCTACATGGATGGTATAAACACAGTGAACAATTTCATAGGGAATTTACTTGATTTTTTCCTTTGTTTTTCTTCTTTAAATATTAATAAGTTCATCTTTTATAAATAGAGTATGTACTGCTCTCCAAGTATTGAAAAGAATTACATTTACTGTCTAAAGGTATAGACTTTCAAAATCAAAATCACTCTGTCCCTTGAACCAGTTAGAAATGGTTGTTCTTTAAAGTAGCTGCCTACTTTTTTTTTTTTTTTTTTTTTTTTTTTTTTTTCCTTATTAATGAATTGTTTTCAATAACCTGTACATTTGTCCTATATTCTGCTGTTCCAGTGCTGACAACCCTGGACAATTTCTTTCTTCTTTCAGTCATCTTAAAACTCAACATGCTTATAGTATGGGAAAGCTTACTGTTTGACTTTTTGAAAAGACAGAAAGAATTTGCTGTGTTCAATAGGTTTTCTGCAGCCTTAGAAGATAGCATTTTGTTTATCTAATTCTGTGCATAAAATCTTTCCAAAAAAAGTGAATATTACCTTAGCATTGTTCTTCATAATCTTAAATCAAGAAATAATAGCACGTTTCTTTATGGCAGAACAGACAATTGAATGGCACTATCTGATTCTACTGTGATGTTATCCCTTTTTAGGTCATTATCTTCAGCAAGAGCTTTGCTGCTTTATCAGCTGCAATTTAAAATACAGGTGCTTTTAATGTTCTTTCAAAGGCTTAGCTGATAATATCAAGTAAAGTGAATTTGAGGTTTAGTACAAATAATTCCTCTTACCTGAACAATCATTCTTTGAAAGATGCAAATCAAAGTGAGGGTTAGAAATTTTGTTCACTATATACTAATGTTCAGTTTTATAGTATTGTTACTCCAGAATAAAACTGATATTTTTCTATTAGCACCATTGCACAGTTTCACTGATAGTACCATACAAAAAAACATGACGCTGACTAAAGAAGAAAGGAAGAAGAAAAACACTAATTCAGGGACTCCTTTTTTTTTTTTTTTT
>VXBR01010293.1:256142-277983 GCA_013400215.1 Cisticola juncidis | reverse complement strand
TTTTTTTTTTTTTTTGTGAAAAAATAACCCCATATAGTCAGGTTGTACCTATAGTGCAAAACAGATATATGTGTGGCTAATGCTTTTGGCAGCACTTCATAGCCTTCATGGGAATACCTTGTCCAGGCCAACTGTCCATACCAACTGTTCATACCACTGTCATTCAGTAGGGCAGATCTGATCCTTTTCAGCTCCAAAGGCAAAAGGTCTTGTACCATGGGGTACTGTCTGAGTCCTTCTGCTTCAAAAAGAGGCTTTGCAGCATCCCTCATGCTTTGGGACTGAGTGATCATCTATGGGGCATTTGTAACTTTTACCTTCACATATCTCATGCTCTATATTTTAAAATGAAGCTGGATTATTTCATTTCAGGATATCAAAAATGAGGGGGAAAAGCATTTTTCTTATACTTACTGGAATTACCTATTTTGTCTTTGACATAGTATTTCTTTAACTGTCCTAGGAAAGTACCTTAAACTAATTTTTTTAGTAACAGCATAACTGGAAATCTTGAAATATGAACTGTTGAGGGGTCTCAGCTGCAACTGAAATGAGATCTGTTTGGAACATGTGAAGTATGAGATAATACAAAGCACTCTTAAATTCATGCAATGAACATAAGATTTGATTACCCTAAATTTATAGATGTTTCTTAAATATTGTGCTCCTTTTTACTACCTGACATCTATTCCTAGTATTTCAGTTTCTTGTGTAGGTGTTGTGAATTAACTAAAATATAATTATGAAATATTCAATTAATTCTGAAAATCCAATAAGCAAATCAATAATTCTCTTTTTGTAAAAAATAAGCAGAAAAAAATTATTTGTCTGCAGTAAATAATTTTTTAGATCATTAGAGATCATTTAAATCATTTAATAGACAAAAGTGAGCTAAATTCAGTCTGCTTATTGAAGAGCCTCTCTGTTCAATGTGTTATAGTCTCTGTTCCTTGATGATGGTTTTCCTACGTAGCAGTTTCCAGTCAGACCAGCACAATTCTTTACTAGGTCAGGTTAGGATTAAGTAATTTTTTTTCATAATACCTATATAGTGCTGTGTTTAAGTTTTATGTCCAAAACTATGTTGATTAGTGCACCATTGTTTCAGCAATTGAGAAATTTAGCAATTTTGTAAGCAAGAGCTTACAGAATGTCAGGAACCTCTCACTCAGCTCTGCCCAGAGGGTGGACAAGAGGCTGGGAAAGGACAAAATCAGGGCAGCTGAGCCCAGCTAGCCAAAGGAATACTGATGGCATGTGACACGGTGCTCAGCAGTAAAATTACCTTGTGAGGGTGTAGTTTTTCAAAAATAGCTGGAGGACTGTCTGGAATTGATCATCTAATGGGAGGTGGTAAATGCCTTTAAACCACCTGTGTGTTGGTCCTTCTTTTCTTCAAATACTAGATTGTATTTATCATGATCCATGAGGTTTTTGTCATTTTTTTCCCTTCTGGTTCTCTCCTGTATCCTGCTGGGATGGAAGAGTTAGAGAGCAACTGGAAGTAGACTTTGCTGGTGGCCAGCAAGGGGTCAACTTACTGTGAATTCTAAGTCATTTTTTCTGGCTTTATTTTAATAATTCTCTAAGACTTTGTAGGTGTCTAATGTCTTCTCCAGGCCAAATCCCCCACATATTTGAATCAAAGGTGTTAATCATTCATAATTTCTTTTTATCAGTGATGTGGATGGTACAGGAGAAGCAGATTCTCATCTTTTAATTCAAGCACTGGGCTTAATCCAGAGCAGATGAGAGCTGGAAAAATCCCCCTGTTCTTTTTAACTCTGAGATGGATGTTAATTTCCTGCATATTTTTGTGTATGAACAGCCTGATCACACTTGGAACTGTGATAAGTGCATATTTGTTGGGGAGAAAAATAGCCAGAAACTTATTAAGTAAACACTATCAAGTACTCAGCAGCATGAAGAGTGATTTTTGCATGCTTATGATTTTTCCAGACTTGGCAGAATTTGTTTTCAGATCTATATCTTTGCCTAAAATCTCATATCTCCTGCCAAATTTGCAAGTGGCCTGACTCTGCTTTCATCCTCTGTGTATTTCCTGCCTATGCTTGAGTAATGACAGGAATCCCTTGTTCATTCATGCAGCTCTTTTGCCCCCCTTGCAAGGGTGGCACAGAAACCACTTCCATTCCATTCCCTCCATTTCTTAGGTCCCCTTCTTCTGCCTGGTGCTGAGAGGGTGGGAGATCCACTCCTGCTTGTGAAGTGGATGGTGGGTGCATTTGTCTGAGGTGTGGTTGGGTGCAGTTCCTCCAGAAAATCTCTTCCTCAGAGTCCCTGACAGCTCTCAGTCTTTCCACTTCCTCTCTCATCTCTGCCACTAGGCTTGGAACGTGGTCAGAAGATGGCATCTCCCAGAGTTGGTCCCTGTGCTGCCCTCAAGAGCAGGGCCAGACCCTGGCACTCCCTGCACCCGGGACCCGGAGCCTGGCACACTCTTGGAATTTCTCCATCCAGGTCACCACATTCTTGGAGGTGTGTGCAGGGAAAGAAAGTTTTGTCTGAGTGAACACCATACCTGAGCTCTCTCAACAGGAGGTATGACCATCAACTGAGTTAATTGTTTTAGTCAACAAATAGATAATTATTATTAACCACCTCCCAAAACAAAAACCCCAAAAACCAAACCCCAAACAAATAAAACCCACCCAAACAAAAACAAACAACAACAAACAAAAAACAAATGACAACAAAAATCCCCCCAAACTTGCCTCCTTTTATTTCTTGACAAAATTTTGGATCAAAAATGTAATATCTATCAGACTAATAAATATAAAATATCTTTAGCCAGGATGTAGCTAAAATCATCAAACCTGGATAATGCTAGCAATCCTGTCAGTTTCGAGAATGACTTCTTGTGAAATATAATCAACTAATGTTTCAATAGCTATCATTCTAAAGGCTCTTCTGAAGGCACTGAGCTTCCCTAGTTCAAGAACAGAAGTAAAGGCTTGTGCCTGACAATTTGCATCTTTCATACTGAATTTAATTTTTTTCTGCCTCACCTACTCTTACAAGCATATATTATCTAGTTCTCTATTTGTAAAAAACCCTAAATTAATGTTCTGTTCAAGAATCAAGGATATCTGCCTTTTCTGAGAAATATTGTGGTGTCAAGGATCATGCAACTTCCTAAGGGTGAGCACAAATATTTACCTATTGACATTTTTCAATCTTTTTATAATTTTTATTGCACAGACAAGTAAATAGAAATTACAGATTTTAAAATGCTCAACACTGAATTAAGTATGCTCCTCATGAGTATTGGATTCTAGAGCTAGATCCATAAAGAAAGTGTGGACCAGAATGATAAATTTCAGTGTCTAATATACAGATATATGCTTTATAGGATTAATTGACTGGGATTCTTTAAATGATACTGTCTTACTAGTGCCAATGGCAGTCACAGAATATTTCCAACATTATAACATGACATTATAATATGGTTCAAAAAATAATTTCTACAAATAGGTAATAAACTTAAGTTTTAGTCTTGCAAGGAGAGCCACTAGCGTGAATCCATATTCCTATTAAAAATTAGTAAGAAAATCTGGTGAAAAGTGTGAAAATTTGTTGTTACATATATTTTCGATTTCAACAAAGTACAAACATCTCCTTTGTAGTCTCATTACATAGGGATTAAAGGATGAAAATAGAATTTCATTTGCAAGGTATTAGTTTACAATGAATTTTTGTAGTTCTCAGGGCAAAACTATAATTACATAGAAATTAATTTTTCTCTTCAGGATATTAAGTGACAATATGTGCATTTGGATGGAAAGGATGGGAATAAGTTCTAAAACCAATGCTCTGAACAACAAGCAGCTGCAACTCAATATATGTAAAAAATGATGAAACCAAGTTGAATAGTGTAAACTTCAGTGAAAAAGTCATCTCTTGAGATGCAATCTTCTTGCAAAGCTCTTGAATGATTAATGGAAATGGTATTTCACTTGTGGTTGTTTTTTGAAGTGGGTCAAGAACACATATGTTTATAACACACACAGAAATGATGTTAAATTTTAAAGCTATGAGAAATTCACAAGAGCCAGACATATTTAGGATTAAAACTTTGACTATGTCCACAGTACATTCCCCCTGTGACTTCATAATTGCAATGTTGTTAAGGCTTGAAATCTGTGCTTTTATGTTACAAGTTAAAGATTAATTGGAAACCTTATCTTTGAATTTTCTTTTTTTCTTGGGTTAAAGGCAAATCATTAAAACAGCATGAATGCATTTCCTTTTCCTATATTAATTTGCTTTTATTAATGGGGAAGGGGATGGGGGAAGGGGCAAAGGGAAGGGGGAAGGAAAGGGGACACTGAAGGAGAACTCTGAAACAAATGTATGCTGTATGCATTCAGTTAGGACATATATTTATTTTCTCATTGAGAAGAATTTGATTTTAGAATTTGCAAAAATGTAGTATTATAATCTGGATAGGAAAAGTCACTGTCATTATACAAATATATAGTCCAGGGTTTAGTCACATTGACTCTAACAATACACAGATAAAAGCTTTGCCTGTATTTCAACTCAATAATCTTTATCTAATTCTTACTTTTGACTTTGTTCTTAGTGCCAGTTATTACTGGTCAATAGCTATTGTAATTATTGTCGAGTAAGAAGAAAAAACTAAGATTGTAGTAGGATACAATCCTTTTGAACTAATTATGTGTTATGTTTAATTTATTTTTCACTATGAAATATCTGTATTCTCTGCTTCTTTACAGAATATTTTAAGTTAGTTTATTCATGTCACATACCAATAAAATCTCATAAAAGAGGAATTTCCTTCAAGAGGGGAATAGTTTGTATCTGTATCTTATCTTGTTGGTGAGGCAATTTTTCATGCTTAGAGAATCTCAAAATAGTATTTATTTCCACCACACCAGTTTAGCTGTTTTAATTTTTTTTATATGTAACTATATGTAAAACTATCTTCTGGTTATATTGAATTGTCACTGTTTAACTACAATGAATTAGTCCAGTTCATGTTGTATTTCTCTTGAGAAAAAAATTTTGAATAAAATAGAATAAATTATACAATATTTTACAATTTATGACTTTGCTGTCAGTTGTTAATTGTATCAGCAGTCAGCATACACCTGTTGATGGTAAATAGTATTTTATTATACCATCACTTGTTTTTGCGATGACATTTTACACACAATGTGGAAAATCTGGAAGTACATAAAGCATTGTAAGGTTTGACTGAAGAGTAGATTGACAGTCATCTGCACACAAAAGCCACTGTAACAGGCATGGAAAGCTGACCCTATGACTTCACCACTTTGATAGCAGCTAACAACACCACCCAGACCAAGAGGCTCACTTAGGTAACAGTTCTGTCCTGCAGGATGGGACACAGAAGAGTTGTGAGTGACTATTCTGATCAGTCAGGTGGATGGCAGATATGGCTGAGAAACTTAGCAAGAAAATGGGACTAACAGCCAACACAAATGGAGGCAGGGCTACCTGTGTCTTTATCTTGATGTGAAGGAAGTGTGAAGCATAGGCAGGAGAGTGTGCATGCTTAGTTTTCTTTTTCATGTCAATGAATAGCCCTTCTGCATGCAAATTAATCACATTTTGTTTTCAGAAACGTGCACATTCTAATTTTGGGATACTCGTATTGTCTGCAGCCTTACATATGCCAGGTCCTGAGGTCTGCTGGTTTTGTTTGGAAACATATATAAGAGGTATGTATTGGAAGTGCCATCAAAGTTTGTTCTTTTAACCCAAAAAATAAGCAGTGGAGGCTGAGTCTTTTGAAAAAAGGTGTTTTCAGAAAAGTCTGAAGTTTTGCTAAGCTTAGTCAGAGATCACAACAAAAGAATAACTTTCAATTGATCTCTTAATGAAGTTACTAGAATGACTTGAAAAATAAAAAGTGGCTCTTTTCATATGTGCAAACCAAGGGACATCCATATTTGGTCGAAGAAATGTATCCAGCTTTTTGTGTTGGACACCTCTCAGACCAAGATCAATTTCTGCAGCTGCCTGCTGCAGAGGAAGAGAAAATCCTTTAGGCATTGCATCTGAACATCCAGGCTATTTCTGACAACAAATACTGCTCTTTCCCTAGCTTTTCAGAACTTCCCAAAATAAAAATTTTCAAGAGAGTTTTCTATAGACCAGAGTGGGACAAGAAAAAGACAGAAAATACAAGCTTTAAGAGAAAACAGAAAAAGATCTTTTAAAACTGTCAGAAGCTTAGACATTGCATAGCTCAATGCCTTGGCTATGAGTTGATCAACATATAGAACCCTTCATAATTAGTTGACATATGAGATCAGATTATGTATATTAAAAAAAAGTGCAAAGGATGGATGTTTGTTGCAAGAATAGGGACCAGACCCATCAAGGCCTCCTTGCCACTTCTGCAGTCAAACATGAAAGAGATGTTTTAATCATTGTGCAACAGTTAAAATGCATCTTTAAAAGTAACCAGATCAGATTAGCCCTAAAATAAAACAAAAAGCTACTAAATAAAAAACTCCCAATGTAGGTCTTTCTCACAGATCATTATTTTCTCCTATTCTGAAACAGTTATGTTCTCCATAAATCTTGTGAAGCTAATGAGATTTATGAGTGCTGATCAGCCTAAAAATGAGGCTACTTAGATTTTCATATGCCCATAAGCCCCCTCTTTCTACCTAAATTTTGAAATTTCCATTTCAAAATTAGCTTAAAAATATATTTGCTGGGGGTTTTAACTCCTTTCTCTTTTATGCTTCCAAAATTTACATTTGTAATATTAAATATCAGTTTCAGAAGATGCTGGGTCAAAGACCAATATATATATATTTGTTTGTTTGTTTTGCATTTAGTGTTATCTTGAATCTTAGAAGGTTTTTTCAATGTGAACCCCCAAATGATGCATGGCTAACAAACATTAACCCCCCGGCTGCAGCATCAGAATGATGATCTAGCTTGACACTAGGTGGCAGACAAGACAACTGGCAAGACCCTTGAGCAAACTATCCCTACCTCCCTTCTCTGATGTGCTTCCTTCCAGTTTAACACCTCCTCCAACAAAATCAAGGAGTTAGTACTGTAAACATGCTGATTGCAGCACAGGCTTCCTGCACACACTCTTGACTGACTATATCTTTTAGTGCTCATGCTAGTGTTTTAAAGAATGAATTACTTGCTGAGAATCCTTTGTCTTTGAAGCCATGAAAAAGCACATATTGTTTTAAAAATGTTTTGTTAATAGTTTAATTATGAATGTATATGTGAAAGAATGTGAACTTATGAGTATATATGTGAAAGAATATGTACTTCATAACACATGAGAAACAATACCCAGCTAAAACTTCTCGCTCTATAAATATATCTCTTGATATACAAATATATCTGTATACCTATGCATATGTGTGTTATATCTATTGGCCTACAGTCAGTCTGTTGGCTAATACTCTAGGATCTGCTCCCCAATACATTCAGGAGCAATGCATTCCAACTGAGACAAAGTCAGGCAAAAATATCAGGAGGCTTGTGTGGATGAACAAGGTTGAAGTCAAACACAAAAATGAAGACTGAAGAGGGGGGAATCAAAGGCAGCCTGGGATGAATATAGAGAGATTAACTGAGCAGCCAGGGGTCAGAACACAAACTCTAAAGACCTGACGGAATAAAATCAACCCATGAACATCAGGGACAGCAAGAAAAGCTTCTATAGCTATTTTGGTGATAAAAGGAACATTAGGGAAAATGTGAACCCTTTCTGTAAGGAAATGGAAGACCTGACTACCACGCAGGTGAAGACTGAGTTAGCCAAGGACTTTTCTGCCTTTGTCTTCAATGGCAAATGTCCCACCCATACTGCCTGTCACAGGACATAAAGTCAGGGACTGGGAGAATGAAGAACCTCCCACTGTCAGAGAGGAGACCACATTTGAGACCACCTGAGGAATCTAAAAAGGCACAAAACAATGGGACCTGATGAGATGCATCTGTGGGTACTGAGGCAGCAGACAGGTGAAGTGCTAATCTGATATCTGTCATATTTAAGAATTTTTGCTGCTCTAGGGAAGCTCCTACTAACTGAAAAAGGGAAAAGTTTATCTCTAATTTTAAAAAGGGATAAACGGAAGACACAGGGAACTACAGGTTCCAATCTTATCTCCATGCCTGGAAAGACCATGAAGCAGATCCTCCTGGAAAGGATGATAAGGCATGTGTAAAATGAGGAGGTGATTGATGGTAGTCAAGATGGCTTCACTAAGGACAAACTGTGATAAATTTGGTGGTCTTCTATGGCATGGTTAAGGCACTGGGTGAGTATGGGAAGAAGAACTGATGTAATCTATCTGGACTTGTGCAAAACATTTAACACAATCTTACATGACAACCTTGTCTCTAAACTGGAAACATGGATTTGGCAGATGGAATATGTGGTGAACAAGGAATTGATTGGATGGATGCACTCAAAGACTTGCAGTCAATGGCCTGATGTCCAAGTAGAGTCCAGGCATGGGTGGTGTTCCTCAGGAGTCAGTATTGGTGCTGGTGCTGTTTAAGGTCTTTGTTGGTGACATGGACTGTGGGATTGAGTGCACTCTCTGTGCTCAACAACACCAAGCTGTCTGGTGCAGTGAACATGCTGGAGGGAAGGGATATGTCATCCAGAGGAACCTGGACAGGTTTGGGAGTTTGTGCACTTTTCATGCATTTTGAGAAGGGCAAGTGCAAGGTTCTGCAGCTAGGTCAGGGCAATCCCAAGTACAAGTAATGGTCTGGGTGAAGAAGGGAGCAAGAGCAGCCCTGAGGAGAAAGTATTAGTGGATAAGAACTTCAGTGTGACCTGGTAATGTGCTCTTGATATATAGATACAGATGGAGGTACTCTGAGGAATTTTAGCTGGGCTTTCTACCATGTTTTTATTGAATGGTTATATAATATTTTTCCTCTATGGCAGTGAAAGTGTCTGTCTATTGCTTCCTTTCTTAATCTTTTTCAAATTCTGAACCATCTGTTGAATATTGTGAAAGACCTTCCATGAGAATATGCATAAATGATGTTAAGTCACATGAACAGAGCAAGAACTTCTCTATAAGCTCAGAGAAATAAAAAATTTGCTAATATAATTAAAAAATTAGCAGAAATATTAGTGGACATATTAACAATATTGATCAAATTATAAAGGAAAAATTACTCCCCACTAAAGGAAAAATTTTAAAAGAAAATTACTTACAGATTATTTTGAATGTTTTTTTGCACCAGGAATGCAAAGTTAATAGTCACAGGGGACTAAGTCTATAATCTGATTTCCAATTCTTAACAAACTGTGTTGATAATAAACTTGTAATGAGAAAGCAAACAATTAAACTGTCTAAAAGGTCTGATCCTTCAATAGATTTTTTATTTTAATGAAAAAACCTATTAAGTGAAACTTGAATTTTCTTAATCTCTTCGTTTTGAAGATACCTAAGCACACACAGTATTGCATCCTTTTTTTCTGTCAGCAAAACCAGTTGAAAAAGAATCAATTATAATTGAATTTATATAAAAGATATCAATCCAAGTGATCCAGGACCTTTTCAAAAAGATAGATAAGCAAATAGAGAGCACTTTGACTGTGGCCTTTTTTCAGGAAGTTAAGACTGAAGATATTTGAAAATTATATGAAAAATAATGCCTGTAATTTTTACTTTCAATTAACTGTTACATATCAGGATTACTGTGAATGATAATTCATAGGTAAAATCAGTGTGAAGGTTAGATGAGACATAAACCAAAGACCAACAGGAGCTTTTCTCATTGTTTAACATTATTCATTTCTGGACTGAACTCATTACCAGAGGCATCAATCAAGCAAAGGTATTTATCCAGTGAAGCTGAATGTATTTTTTGCATTCTGACATTAATTCAGTTGAAAATATGTTGCATAAAGAAAAAGGTGGAAGCTCAGAATATGCAGTCTTGGGCTCCTGCTGTGAAGCTTGCAGGATTAGATTCCTCTGTGTGTCTATTTGTAAAACTAAACCAAGCCGCAGATGCAGCTCACTTTAATAGTACTGAATTAGTTATCTCCATACCCAGGACAACTTTTCTCCATTTCCTCCTTTATGCTGCGTGTGCCAACAATGTCATTGCCTGCCACAGGCTTGCTTTACAACAGATTGTGCTGTTTTGCTCTTATGTTGCATTCATTTTGGCTTCCAAGTGGAAGTGGTACTAATGCATTTCTTAGGCACTTACTATAAAAACAATTTGTCTTGTTGGCAGTTTCAGATACTCAGGAATTCAATGTACTTGTCTTCACTTTGCAGATCATCTTTTTTTTGGCACTAAAATATCACAGGAGGAACTTCCTGACTGGAGATAGCACTTACGGTATTACATGAGCTGTGCATTCTTTTTGGCTCTAAGGCTACACAGAGAGACAAGCATTTGGTTCTAGCAGGCAAAACAAAAATGAATAAGTTACATCAGCAGAAAAATTCAGGTCAATACAGTTTTGAGCTGCAGAAAAATCACTTGATTTTTACTACCCCTGATGAGTTCTATGGGTCGAGTCTTTTGATTGTTTTTGTTGTGTCTTTTGATTTTTTTGTAGTGAAGTCTTATACAAGACCAGTTTTATTTTGATTATAGATAAATTAATGTTTACTTTGTCTTATGAATATAGTTCAGCTTCTAGTTATGTTCTAAATGTTTTTAATTATCATTCCATTTTTAAATAGAACTGATATAAAAAAAAAGACACTTTTTTTTTCCCAAGTGTCATGTTTCCAATGGATATAAACCTAAAAGGAAGCAATTCGACTGATTTTTACAGCCAAAGCTTTCAGTACAGGTAATTCTTATTTGATAGCATATATTTTTCAACTAATTATTTTTTTTCTAGTTTTCTAGATAGATACTAGTTAATTAGGGTTGTTTCAGGAAGGAAATTAAGCACTTGCCTTATACTGAATAGATAGATGAACAGTTTTTTTTCAATCCCTTGATTTGAGACCACTCCTCAGTATTAATTTATCATGAGGAAAGGCAGAGAAAAAGTGACAGAATGGTAGGCAAGGTATAGTAAAACTTCCATAGTACTATGCCCTTTATTGAGATGCTGAATGTTTAATAAAGCAGAAAACAGCACTTTACCAAGTGAATACTGGTGATACAACACAACCTTCTCCTAAGATAAACATTCAAAAATTAGAGCTAGAGGATGGGAGAAGAAAAACAATAACCTCCCAAGGGAATATGATGACAATGCTGGATGTAAAATTCACACGAAGAATAAACGAGTATGTATTAATAAAGGGTAAGAAAAATTTGTACAGAATCAAATTAATCATTTGCATCAGACTCAGAGGAAAAGATATTCAACTGCTTCTTTCACTTCCCTTTCTAAGTAAAACCATATAGTACATGTTAGAGATAGGAAATAATACCAACAGTAGTAATAATAACAAAGAAAAAATGTATGCTGTCATTATCCAAGTAGGATATTTAAGGATAAGTAGGATATTTAGCAGTATTGGAAAGCAAGGAAGATGTGCTGGGATGTTACTGCAGACATGTTGAAGACATGTGGCTGAACATCTAGTTCTGTACCAGTACATATGTGTCACATGGTCCTGCTAAGATTTCTCTCCTTGGTAAACTCAGCCAATTGCTCAGAAAGCAATAGCAGGTGAAACAATCACTGACAAGTGTATTGTGGAAACACCTCTCAAGGCTCTCCCAGGGAGCAGTTTTATGGCACATTTGTTGGTATATACTTAAAGTTGGCATATACTTAAAGCTGGTGTACACTTAAAATGCTAAGTCCCATAGAATGAATTATTGATGGAGCAGTGCACTGAATTTCACACAGGTGAAAGTTAAGCTACTGTAGTATTGTAAATTTGAATCAAGCCACTAAATGAGTATAGTAATATTTCCGTTTCCCAGAAACTCTTTGCTATGCTTTAGGAGGGTTCCTATTTTCATTCTGTTTATTCATACCCTCAGTCCCTTAGAGAAATAGGGAATGGATTGTACATTCAATAAAGCTGTGTGAACTCAGCTACCCTTTGAATCTCTAAATAAACAGTAATTCAGAACTTCACTTCCAAAGGGTATGCAATCTTCATCCCCAGGATATATCATAGGCTAAAAGACATCCTGACTCTGCTCATTCAGTTTCAAGAACCTGGAAGAGACAGGAAATTTGGAAATCCTGGAAACTCTCTAATCTGTTAGTTCATCTTATTACTGAATTATAACCACACTTCTCAAGGTTAATTATGCTTTTTAATATCCTTTACTTGGCATTACATTTAAGTGATATTTTGTGGAATGCTGTTACTTAGATCTGACAGTAGATTTTTATTTTCATTACATCGTGCATGTGACTACATAAACAGTGAATGCAACAACAGATTGGGGGATTTAAAGAGGGATTTAAAAAGTCGGGCTTCAGAGTTTACACTGTGAATGAGGTGGAAACAAAAACAAGTTAATACTTTACAGTGAAGCTTTAAGTACCATTGTCTTTGTAATTGTAATAGCCTTCCCTTTAGAGACTCAATCAGGGAACTGAAGATATCAGTGTTCTGTTGACTTAGGCAGAAAATCTGAATGTGCAAACTCCAGAAAAAAAGAGAGACATAAAACAGTAATGAAATTTGGCAGATTTCTAGAGATTACATTAGACTTAGCATACCTTATAAAATATAAAAAACCTATTCTTATATTTTCTGGTATGCATGCTGGCTATCAGGTTATCTAAAAAGTAAACAGTCATTATGGTNTTAACAAATATAACCTCCTTACTAAATTTTTTCCAATAAGTCTGTTATGTGCCCACTCTAAAATTTTCTAAGCAGACATAAAGCATATTTTAAAACATAATTTTTATACATATTACTCAAATAAAGTGTTCCTGTCAGATCTGCTTCTGTGCATCTCCCATATACAGATGAATACATGAAATATTAAATACCTATATATTTTGACTTAATGTTTTACATCTGCAAAATGGAGATTTAAAGAAATTAGATGTCTTGGACAAGATCATGGACAAAATATTAAAAGGCCAAGGAACAGAATGTTCAGAAGGTACTTCAGTGATCCAACAGGTGTTTTTAATGTGTGTTTGAATGACATATGCATTTTACTGCATTAGTCAATTATTACTGTTGCTGTTTTACAAGTAGAACCTATATTTTAAAGCAAATAATAAATTATCACCTGTACTCTTTTTAATTCCAAGTGAATGTATCATATAACCATACCTTCCAAAAGGTCTTCAAGTCTCTATATCAAAGTAAAGAATTTAGTGTTTCTCAGGTGCTGAGCCTAAGCATTAGAGTGTTCTTGTCTATTAACTAATTTCTTATTGAATTTATAGAATTTATTTTGTTTAGGTTCTTTTTACTAATTTATCCTTTTTGGTTATATCTTTGTTAGAAGAATCCAATTATGCTTTAGCTTCCTCCTTCTCTGAAATCTCTCCATCTCCTCTAACCCTAACTTTTGTCAAACAGAAAACGTTTGCTATCCAATTCTTCAATCAATCAATCAATAGATCTTTTTTAGTTCCATAGCTTAGATCCTAAGGTTTTCTCTTATTGCATTATTTAAGTCTAATTTATTAAATTAACTCTAATCATAAAAATACACTGTGAAAATATGTAAAGAGAAAATGTAGCATCACATAACATTGAGTGGTTTTGCTCAATATATTCCAGTGAAAGTTATTGGAGCAAAATATTGAAACAAATTTACAAAGTACCTAGTACAAGCCATGAATATTAGCATATATGACCTAAAATATCTAAAAGCAATGAAACAGCACAAGAGGTCTCTAAATTTGCTCTGAATTTTCTTTTAATGTATTGAAGTTAGCCTGAAGATAGAACTTTGTTTATGTTATTTAATATTTATAAGGGTAAACTAACTTCACAAAGTAGTACATATTTACATCTCTAAGTAAGTGCTCCCAGTAATTAGTTAATTGCATTAATAGGGATTGCAAAGCATTCATGAAAAATATTTTCTGCTCATCCAGTGATTTACAAACTGAACCTGGACCTCATATAGACATAGTGCTCCTATTATAAAATAATTGTACATAATTTATATGCAGTTATTCTTTGTGCAAAAAGCCTTCTGATATCAAGTAGCTAAAACTATTTAGTTACCAAGGCACATTTGTAAAGTTTTCTTCCATACCTGTAAAGTTACCAATAGTGTAACAATATTGTTTCCGCTTTTCCTTGCATTTTAACACTATTTAAAATAATGCCATCTGCAAGTTTGATTCAATCAGAAGGCCAGAAGCACAGAATAAAAAAAAAAAAATTGTATCAAGAAGATACAGAGGGAGTCTTTTACCCCTCACATCTGTTTTGGGGCTTCATAACAGAACAAAGAGGTTAAAAATGAAAATATTTTCTAGATTTTATGTTCATCCATAGAATTAGTTTGATATACTTCAAAGCACTAATTATAATTCATTATTGACAGCAGTTTGAGATGCTACAAAATGTCAGATTATTTTAACAGTACCATGCCCTGTTTTAAAGCTGTATCTCTAGAGCTTGTGAGCGATTATGACAATTCACAATTCATAAAAAGGCAGGTTACCATACAGGCACATGGAGCATACGTACAAGTGTGAAGAAAATGATAGAGTTTGCTCAGAAAATATAGGATTTAAGTTTTTCTAAATAAGGCCCTGATGCTGTATGTTTTGCCACAGTGCTGGAAAGAGTTTTTGCTGAAGACAGGGGACTCAGGTAATACTGTAAGTCTACAGATCTAGATTCTGGATCATGTGTAGAATTGGTTATACCTTTCTTCCCATTCCACACTGATAAACTCCAACAAGCTTCTTCCAGGGATTAAAGCAGATTTAGGATTACATACTGCAACTGTTTGAGAAAAAACATTGTAGCTATGAGCAAGATATGAAAAGTGAAAAAGAATTTTTGAAATCTGTATTAGAATATTGTTTAAAATTCTGATAAATACTTATAAACAAAACTCTGCCTAGGGGAAATCAAAGAGAAATTAAAGTAAGGAATGGATACAATAAGGATATAATTCTCAAAAGTATATAATGCCTTGTATAAATAAAAAAAAATCTATACCTCCCTTGGAAATAGAATACAAACATAGAATAAAGGTACACATATCACCCCCAACCTTGTTTTTTAACAAAAATACAAAGATTTTATTTTTCTAAGTTATACTGCAAGAAACTGATCAGAAATCATAGAGGTCATGTATAGTTGTTTTGTTTTGTCTCACGTCATCTTAAAAATGCTAGCTAGTTTAAAATTATGCTAGCTGTCATAATTTACTGTATGTAAAAATAAATACCTGCTGCTGACAGCATTCCACTCCCCTCATCCCATTCAACAATGACATTTGATTCTTATTTGTTTGCTGAAAGGACTACACAGACTCTTGGAACTCTGGAGAAAGACAAGCAGGGGCAAAAGCCCTGAATTGTTTATCTTATTATATACTTTTAGAAAGGTGACCATGGATTGGAGGGTGGAATTCCCACCTCTCAACAGAGGTCAAACAGCCTGTCAATCAACACCCTGCTCTCGTCAAGAAGAACGCAAAACCAATGGCAGTATTTACAAAAAAATCTCTTGTTTACATGAACAGAACATGAGAAGTGAAAACTTCTACTTTAATAGGAACACTCAGAAAACTAGGAAAACTCATGGTGATAAATAATATACTTCTGTTAATGAAATTTATCTGGAGCATAAGATAAAAGCTAAAATGCTAATTACTATACTGTAGTAACTATGGAGTGTAGACCAAGTATTTGCATCCATTGGTCGATGAAATTTTCAGGTAGCTGGCACTTGAAGCAAACTCAGCACTTTGAATGTAAAAAGTATGGGCTTCATCTTGTGATGAAATTTATCAATTAGGAAAGAGGAGACCTCTGTTTTTGTCCTGCTTTACTTGTTCTGTTTTTCCCTCTAGTGTTTTCATCTTCTTCATGGAGGAGTTCATATGCAATGCTTTGAGCAGAGCATTACTCAGTGTAATGCCCATGTTTTATTCAATTCACACTAGCAAAAACCTGCTCTGATTTGGTTTGTTAACAAGATTGGTAATTCTTAACATCGTCTGTTACTACTCATGACTTTATGGTATTTCCCTGCCTCATAACAGAGTATTGAATTTATGTTCAAAATGGGTTAGAGAGCTGAAGAGGTAGAATTATCCTCATTTTTGTGACTGGAACACTGAGATGCATTATCTGATTAATCAAAGACTGGTTTGAATATCTAGAAACTTATTTTTAGACCACTTAGCCCTTCAGTTTGGGCTATTGTTCGCAGTATCTTCAAATGCAGCTGCAGGCATCCTGTAGTTCATCTGTGGCCATAAATGGCACTAGCTGTACTCCCAGAAAAGGAGAAACTCAAAACCTGGTGCATGAAAAAAAATGGTGTAAATGGCGTGATTCAACTGTTCTTTGTATCACTAAGTTTTTGCATGTCCAGACTCCGACAAACTCAAATAGAGGAGAATCTTGAGGCAAGAAGCTCTTCATGTTCCTTTCTTTGAATGAACACACCAAAAGACATAAAAGTCTCTCAATCTTTAAAAATGGATTATTTAGAAAATAAACTAAAACAAGTTAATCCTTTTTGTAAAAAAAAAAAAAAAAATCAGATGTTTTCTGTTTCAAACATCAAAATTACCCGAGAAACCTTTAAACAATTCTCCTTTTTCTCCGCTAGCTCCTTTTTTTCTAGCTTTGCTTTTGAATTAAAGATGTCCCCGTATTCTGGGTCAGGAAACATCATAGATTCTCTCTAGGTCTTTAAAAAAATTATCTTGCACCAATTTGCCTTTTGTTTCTATCTGACAGCAAACCCTGTGTTTCAAACAAGGTGTCAGTCTCCCTCCTGCTATAGCCTACCCCTCAGTGCCTGCCTCACATGGTATTTTTCAAGCTGACCAGATGCTCAGCAGAAGATAGCACTCTTTCCTTTCCTGTAGGCATTTCTTTTAACTAGCAAGGCACCAACCTGGACAAGTAGCCCTTTTCCCTCTTGTTCAACTATCCCTTATAGACAGAATATATAATCCATTTATCCATAATCCATAATATATAATCATCATTAGGTGCATTGGATTATGTCATAAAGGGCCATATCTACTTCAGGAATGGTGATTCCACCACTTCCATGGGAAACTTTTTCCAGTATTTAATGACTCTTTTGGTTGACAAATTTTTCCTAATATCTAACCTCAGTCTCCTGACATGCAATGGCATACACATGTCATGGACCGGCAGATAATTCAGTTTATTTTAGAACTGTAAAAATTACAGTCTTCTGTAATCTTCCTAGTGTTTCATAATCAAAATGTGAATAAAAATCTCTTTGGCTTTTATGGATAATTTGAAGTGTACAGTTTTTCCTTTTCGTGATTTTGTCATTAACCTTTCTGCCTTCTGTCAGTTCTCTCCTCCAGCTCATCTTCTTTCACTCATTTCCTTTATTCTTTCATCTAGGCTCTCCGTGTCATCACTTAGGCTTCAACAAACAGATTGACTCCTCACCAGTCATCCCAATTTCTTTTTGTTCTCTTTATTCTCAGATCTTTCCTTGCCATTTCTGTTTACAAGTTTTTGCTTTCTGTCCACCTACTGACCTTTTCTCTTTCAGTGTTTAGTCTCATGTACCTTTGAATGAAAAAGGGCCCAAGAAAGTGAGTTTCCCAAATTAATAACAAATATGGCTATCAGGAGTTCCAGCAATAATAGTTTTCTGAGGAAAGATTTGGTCAGTTCTGTATTGCTTACTCTTATCTATTCTGTAGTGAGAAATTTTTAGAGTCTTATACCTTGAACATATTTGAAGATTTTAATGGGGTAACAACAGACACGTTCTTGACAGACTGTAAAAATCTCTTTTCCAAAGTGTTGCAGATTTTTATACAAGGAAATAGTATTTAATTTAACCTATTTTTTAGAGACTTCCTTAAGAATAGCAGATCTGTTTGATTAAACATTTATGGCAGAAATGCCAAAAAGGGACAGATTATTCCATCCTGAGTTGTTCACTTAGCATGGAAAATGTGAGTTCAGACCATTTAACCTATGCAAAGTTATAATTCCCTGAAAATATGGACCACTGGTTAATGCTAATAATAGGTGGTACCACCAGTCCTGCTTAAAATCTTTATGATGTTCTTGTTGTCATGGAAGCAATTGTTCCAACACAGATTTTCTTAATACTTCATTCTCTGACAATAAGAGTAATATACTTCATTCTCAGGGTGGGAAGAGCAGTGTTTCAGTTCTCACATCATCAGTGTAATCTATCTTAAAAAGTTGTGTATTTGAGACATAGACATACCACAGAGTAAGATTTAAATCATGGAGAAGTTGTGAAGTCTCAACACAGAGTGACCGAAATCCGTAACATAGACATATATATACATTATATTTTGGTAATGTAGCAAGATTTTAGGAAATGGAGTACAAAAATCTTCATAGGTGTATTTGCATTTTCTCCTACACAGTTGTTATGGTAAAGTATATCGATTGCCATTCAGATTGTGTCTAGAGACTGGTGCAGGCTGCAGTGAGCTTCTTTCCCTTATTTTTACATTTATTTATATCTATTTTGCACAAGAACTGTGCAACAGGAGGGAAATTTTTCTTGATAGGTAAATAAAGAATATAGAGAAAAAATGTAAAGGGTAAGTGAAGCTTAATTTTAATAGAATAATACTTAAGATCGTTATTAATTATTATTGCTTATACAAAAACTTTGATTTATAAAACCACCTCTTCTTACCTTAAAATATAAATTCATTATCATCTAACTCTATGTAATCATTAAACAACTGAATACAGCAATGATACTGTTCAGTTTTCCATTCATCTCTAATGTTTAACATTCTTTACACCATGTTACCAACAGCAGAATATACCTTTACTTGCCAGCAAAGGAGAAATAAAAGCAATAAAACCAATATACATTGAATCCCTTGGCTTCAAAAATTGTGACTGGTTTTCTAAAGTGCTGCACATTTCCAGACAAAATCTGTTTTAATATAAGATATCTATTGCAACTTTTATTTTTACTTGTCTTCAGGATGGAAAAAAATTGAAAAAAATCCCTCCCCTATTATATGTTCAGTGATGTCTTCTTTAAATGTTTTCCAATTTGCCAGTATTTCAATTTCTGTTACTGACAGTTACTCTACCTCTACTTTGTCCATCTTATAGCAAAATTGATTGCTATATTTAAAAAAAAAAATTATATAATTTTACTTTTAAATACCTTCAAGAAGTGGTTTCTGAACCCTTGTCCACGTTTCCAGGGCGAGGCAGTGAATGACTGGATTGTGTGAGACTTATGTGTGAGCTGAGCTGCCTACTGGAGGTAACCCACAGCTGCTTACTCAGGTAAGAGTCTGCATTTGATAATATTTTCCCTGCAGAAGTCTCCAGAAGTTGCTGCTGAAGTTGAATCCTCATAGGCTGGATGCCATCAGAAGAACATAAGGAGATAGAATTTCTTCAGGGATGCAGTGTATATAGCACAGATCTCAAATTTTCACTTCCCAAAACAGCATCAGTTGAGGCTGGAAGGGACCTCTGAAGGTCTTCTCATCCAACTCCCCTACCTGGGTTAGGTCTAAAAACTGTTTTCTCATGACCATGTTGAGATGAGTTTTCAAAATCTCCAGGGATGGAGACTCCAGAGCTCCTTTGGACCAATTGTAAGAGTGATGTGAGAGACTAAAGATTGGTGTCTCAAGATATTTTGGGGTGTATGTGTGTGGGAGAAGAGGTAGGTCAGGCTTCCCCCTGGCCAGGCAGTGCCTTGCTCTGCAACCCCCATCCCTAGAACTTGTATCCCAGCCCAGCAGTGCCTGCCAGTCCCTGGCACAGCAGAGGCAATGCTCCACACCTACTTCTGGAGCCCCTAACCCAGCTCCTGGGCAGCCAAGGGACTGGAAGCCCTACCTGAGCCCCAGGAGGGCCAAGGGGTATTTAAAGCTGAATACAAGGCAAGCATATATCGTTACACTAACCCCTCTTTGAATTTCTGTCAGCTGAACGCTGCTGGAACCCAGGAGTTGGAAGCTATATGTGCCCTTTTCTATATATTTTCTGTCTTTTCTCCTCTTTCTTCCTCTAATTGTCTCTTCTTGAAATTTTTGAGTAACTGAAAATCAAATAGGCATGGAGTTTGCTAAGTTGAATAGGCTAAGTTAATACTTTGACAGGGGGGTTTTATGTTGACTGAATGCTTCTCTAATCCTTTGCCAAAATCCTCTGATTTCCCAAGGTTGCCAGTGAAGTTCTTTTTGTTGTTCTGACCTCTTGAGAATTTCTTGTCAGTATTTCTCCTGTGTGTCTCAGAGTGCATGAACACCCATACACTTTTAAAAAAGTCTCATAGAGCAAGTTTTTGGGGGCTATACATGTGCTCAGTCACAATATCAAATATGACACACAATTACAAATACAATCAAATATGACAGAGGATGAATCATATTTTCTGGTTTTGTCCAGGTTGGAATTGCTTTTCTTAGAGGTAGCTATTAGGGGGCTGTGCTTTGGATATGTGCCGAAAAGAGTGATGCCTTTCAAAGCACCACAATGTTGTTAGCTTTTCTATACAAAGTTATCTCACACCACCCAATGGTTATAGTGATTTTTCTCTTTTTTCCGTCTCCACATTTGTAAATTTTAACATGGTATGATTAGCCACTGGTTCAGTCTCCAAACTCACTTAGGAGGTTAGTAAAGCATGTAAGAAAAAAAGACCAAAATCACCAAGTAACAAGTTATCAGTGTAACAAGTGATCAAACAAAATTCGTTATAGTAGCAAGCTTCTCAAAATTTCTTCCAGTGTCTGCAAAAATGAAACTCAGAGAAGTAGATAGTTTGTTGCAGCCTGCAGGTTTGCAGACAGGAACTTGTGCTGACTACAGAGTTCTTTGTGTTTCTGAAAGGTTCTCTTATAGGAGAGGAATGAAGTAGACAGGCGAGCTGAATACTAGTAGATTCCTGCTATAAAAGAGGATTAAAAGTTAGGGTGGCCTCAAAAGCTAGTGCCACCAGCAAAGTGAAACTGAAAAAGGAGCAAAAAAAGCTTCTGTACAAATTGAAAAATCCATTGGATAATATTACTTTTGATACTAGAGCATAGGTATCAGACTTCATAAATTGCTCATTATCGCTGACTTCTAGTAGCAAGGTCACTGTAATGTACTCAGGGTCTGGCCACTTTATTCACTTCTAACGACACTGGAGAAAAAAACCCTTAAATAATCTGGTTTTGCAGGTGAAAAGNAAAAAAAAAGTAGTTCGGCTGAAAACCAAAACTGATTTTGATACTGCTGCTGATGTATAACAGTATAAGGAAGTTAATTCATAAATGTTATTTCATAAATATATGTTAATACATAAATGTTACATAAATGTTAATTCATAAATACAAGAATAAAGATATGGTCCAACAATAAGAAATTACTTAGTAAATGTTTGAATTGTTATTTTAAAAATAATTTACCATCCTCCTTTTCATAATATTTTACTGACAGATCCAAATCATACTTCTAACACTAAAAATTGCTGTATTAATGAAAAATAATCTTTAGATTCTTACCCTGGAACATCTTTAGACTTGTGAATTTGCCTCCAAACTGAGTCCTTGTTCTCCACAATTCTTGACTCTTTAATAAAATAGTGATTAGATGCCTCGTGAGTTTTTGGGTGGGTTTTTTTTGGTCTGGCTGATGTCAAAGCAATGTGTGTTGCATTTATAACACACAATAACAAAGCACTAGTGAAGACTCATTTGCACA
>VXBR01010293.1:222316-251979 GCA_013400215.1 Cisticola juncidis | reverse complement strand
TTTTTTTTTTTTTTTTTTTTTTTTTTTTTTGCCTGAAGGGGGAGAAACTCAACTGGAGTTACAACGCAAATATAAAATATTCAGTTGGATTTATGAATAAAACCCACACAATCAGAATGAATTCTAAATCTATTTTTATATCACAAGACAATTTTCAGAATTTAGGATGACTTTCAAAATGTTGAATAGGTGTCTCCTTCTCTCCCTTTATTCAAAATTTGCTTTTTTATAGCAGCCATTACCAGAAAATATAGCCTGTATAGGCATCCACTATGATGTAGCCTAGCTATAGTATTGTCTCTCTTTAATTTGTTTCTCTTCTTTGATGATACACATGATTTTTACACTTCATTTGTGATTAAATTCCAAAGAAAGAAAAAACATCTGGGATTCAATAGAAATTTAATTAATGGTGAATTTCTAATTTTATGCTGGTATTTGTGTAGCTTCTGCAATAATATTCAATAATATTATTTTTTCTTCATTAAATATGGTTTTATAGTTTTCCCAGGATCTATCTATATTGTGAAAGAGCTTATATTTGCACCCTGAATTCTAGTGGCTAGAGAACCACCTAAAAATATATTTGGTATTTGAGCTCACAGTTAAAGAAGACTGTCTTTTAAATTATACAGAAAGCAAGAATTTTGTGTGACTCTTAGCACTTTCAAGGTGAAGGCTAAATTCTCATGACTTTGATGCATGTCACAGGATTTTCCTAGCTAATGAAGCAAGACCACTTGAAGAAAGTCTTGTAAATGAGAGTAAAGGGACACTTCCAGACTCTGAAACTCTGCTGTTCATAATTTAAAACTGCTAGAATAATGCCTGAAATACTTTTACTTTGTGAAATGTAGCAGTCCTAGACACAGTCTGGAAACCAATGTAAGTAGAGAAAAATCCCTGAATGGAAGACATCATTTTGGAGTTTTGGAGAGTAACAAGTTTGACAGTAACCATGTGAGATATTTCCCTCTCTGGCCTCAATATCAGAAAATGATCTCATGTTTTTCATGACAGTGTGGACATAAATTCACCTTTATGTCTTTTAAATACAAGGAGGAAACCTATTTTTTTCACTGTTAAAAATATTCCATTTAAATTTTAGGATTGCTTGTGCAAAGGAAAATAATTTTTAAGAATTAGCCAATGCACATTTAGCCACATAAACCAGCTGAATAAATATGAATGCATAATGTGCTTCCCCTCAAGTTTCATGTGATATATTGGTATGTATTTCACTGGAATTTGAGAAGAATATTATGAGTCCTTCAACCTTTGTGAAAGTTTCCCAGTCTGGGTATCTTTGTAATTAATTTCTCACTGTGGAAGTTATTTGGGTTAATAACAGCTTTTCCTTCTTTTGCACTTTATTTATTATTCTTTTATACAAATAAGAAGGTGATTATCTATATTTCCAACAAGCCACATTTTTCTACTTTTTTATTTGAAATTACTAATTGCAATTTTAATTTGAGATTTATGGCAGGTATTTAATAACTGTTTATCCCTAGCTGAGCTATTAGCAAGTTAAAAAGTCATTATGAGAAACAGTGCTCTTCCTCACTAGGAAGCACTCAAGGATTTTGTCACATGAACATTTCATAGCTCAGTGTTAACATAGATCTGTTAATCATATTTCTATCAGTTATATGAGTAGGTTAACAATATAGCTCAGAAAAGACCAGAGGTAATGGTAATACGTTGAAATTATCTAATTGGGACATTTTATAAGTTAAAACTCCAATACATCAGTAAGAAAAATACAATATGTGATGCATATGACTAGTGTAAAATACAATCTATCTTTTTTTTACAATAAATTATGCTACTGACACTACTTCTCGTAAATTGTATTTATTAAATGGCATGGTCAATATATTTTACAGTCTAACAGACATTGTTTTCCATTTAAAATTCAGATAAACTATATCAGTTACCGCAAACATCGTCAAATAGTGGTTCAACAGCTGATACTAATTTTTTTATGCATGAACTGACCATTAATTAGACAGATTATTTACTCGTGGGAGACAGGGCTAGTTAATTTCTAAGAGTAATTATTCTACATTTGGGCTGGGACGTTTAATCTCTTTACTAATTTTTCAAATATTGTTATACTGTTACACAACACAAAATTTAGCTATTAGTATACTGGGTGAAGTAAGAGGTCCATAGCATTACATATATCTCCATATGAGAGAAACATACTGTCTGTCTGAATTAATCAAATGAGCTAACAAATTACAGTGGATAATTACAGGCATCTAGAGATGCAAGGCATCTAGAGAGCAATCAGACAATTGTAATGCTAAAAGAATAATTTCATCTTGTGGTTTGCCTTGGAAAAGATTAAAAGATATTCTATCCATCAGTAGTATTTTGAATTATTTTACTGCTCATTAATGATAACCTGGGGAGCAAGGTAAATAAAATATTTTATTAGTTTTTCTAGAAGACTACTAAAAAGTACTTTCTAGAAGTAAGTAAAGTCTAGAAGACTATTCTAAAAGTACTTTCAAACAACATATGACTTAGTATGACAAAGAAATTAAAAATATGAAAGTGGACAAAAATGAGAGAACACTCCCTTAGCTTCAACTTATAATTAAAATTCTTTTAAAGAGGGTTTGTGATAAAAAGTGGTGACCTAGAACTTAACCCAGATGATCAAGGAAAGCCAGTTGATGTAATAATTTTAGATTTCAGTAAAGCCTTTTGTCTCTCACAGGATCCTTCTGGACAAAATATCCAACCCAGCTGGATAGACACATCATGGTGTGCTGCTGAGCAGGTGCCTCACAGGTTGGACAGAAAGGGTCACAGTGAATGGGGGGACATCAGAGTGGTGACTGTCACTAGTGGGGTTCCACAGGGCTCCATCCTCAGCCCTGTGCTCTTCAACATCTTCATAAATGGCTTTGAGGCAGGACTGGGAGGGATGCTAAGCAAGTCTGGAGATGATGCAAAGCTGGGAGGAGCTGCTGACTCCCTCAGACTCAGGGAGTCCCTGCAGAGAGACCTCGACAAATCAGAGGGCTGAGAAATCACCAACCACATGAAATCCATCAAGTGAAAGTGCTGGATTCTGTACCTGGGATGGGGCAACCCTGGGTGTGTGTACAGACTGGGAATGAGATGCTGGGAAGCAGTGGAGCAGGAAGGGATGTGAGGTCCTGGTTGACTGGAAGCTCAATATGAGTCAGCAGCTCAAAATACTTCCTCTTGGCAGCCAGGAGGGCCACAGAGTCCTGAAGTGCATCAGGCACAGCATCACCAGCCTGTCAAGGGGACACTAATAGGGTCCTCCAGGAACCAGTCTTGGGTCCAGTCTGACAGCTCCAGATGATTCCAGAAGACCCACCACATAACACAGCTTAGCCCTTCAGTCAAGCTGGTGGTGCTTCTAGGAAACCATGTTTAAGGTTGGGAAGAAAATTCCAAACAGGCAGAGAGAAAACAAAATGTGACAAACAGCAGAGAGAGCACCAAAAGCACTGAAAAGAGGAGGAATGAGAGTTTTCTAGGCACTGAAGAAGGTATTTAACTTGCAGTCCATGAAAGACCTACATGAGACTAGAGGAAAAGTGTGAGACAGAAGGAACAACAGAGACAAACAGCTGTGCACTGACTGTAAACACTCCCCTAGTATATTCACCACGGCCTCATTGAAGGGCTGAAGGGACTGAGGCAACCTTTGGCAGTTAGGAGGAGAGGGAAGAGATGAGGAGTGAGAAAGCACTGCATCTTTTATGTTTTTTTTTTAATGACTGAAACAAAAATCAGTTAATTTGAAGAACTAAAATAATAAAAAAAATCCTGATATTCTGATGGTATCTCCATAAACCTCACCTTAAGAATATGCCTGAAATATCTGCCAGAATTTTTCTATTTCTGAACTCATACTACTGAGGGAACTTCTAAAACTGTTTTGTTTATGTTTTCAAAAGATGATCTGAACTATATTTTCTTGAATGTGTAATCACCTTGTCCTGGCCTTTCTTTGGAACCATCTACTTAACATTGCTGTGTAGTCTTGTTTCAGATTTCTGCTGGCCTAAGATAGAAGAGTGATTGTCATATTGTTCCTGTGGGAGAAGAGAAGAGGAAGTGAAGAGGAAGAGAAGAGGAAGAAAAGAGGAAGAGAAGAGAAGAGAAGAGAAGAGAAGAGAAGAGAAGAGAAGAGAAGAGAAGAGAAGAGAAGAGAAGAGAAGAGAAGAGAAGAGAAGAGAAGAGAAGTGAAGAGAAGAGAAGAGAAGAGAAGAGAAGAGAAGAGAAGAGAAATAGCCATCTAAGAAGAAGCTTATGTATCAAAGTCTGTGACATCTACAAAAGCTGCTGAGTGTAATTTTTATGGAGTAATAATTTTGGACTTGAACTGTCACTAAATACTGCTGGCCACCTTAAGAAGAAAAAGACTAGTTTTGGTCCTGATCTCATCACCTAACATGATTTTTTTTGAATTGTGTATTTGTAAGTAAGGCAGTTTTTTGTGGCAATGTGGCTAACAGAAAATGGGTACTTTGAGAAAATTTAGACATCAAAAATTGTCAGCTTTTATACTAACCCACAAATTCCAAGGTTTGACAGCCTTTTCAATCAAAATTGCCTAGCCATATTAAGATATGCAATGAACATTCCTCCTATGGCCATTCTCTGTTGCATCACAAAGTTTAATCATTCTTGTAAATATGTGGTACCTAAAGTTCAAATACAGCCTGGATGAAGAGATCTTTTTTTCTGATAAGAGAAACAGAAAATGAACAAAAAATTATATCAAACAGTCTGTGGAATCTATGAGAATCCATAGGAAAGAGGACATCTGAGGATAGATGTTCTTCAGTCTAGTAAATAGATGCACTATATACTTATTTATTTGTGTTTGGATGCATTTTATTTTTGTCTGTAAAGAACAAGATTGATGCTATTCCTTCTTTGTTTTTGGAGGACTGTTAACCTATGTCTTGTTTTTGAAGCAAACACATTGTTCTTTGTCATATTGATTTTAGACATATTGTAAAGCTAAGTATTTTCATTAAGCCAATTTCAAAAGGAAATTAGCTTTGTTTAGAATGTCTTACCTTTCAGTGGTATTTATAGTCATTCAATTATTTCTAAGTCGAGCAAAAAAAAAAAAAAGTATTCTATATCCTGACAATCTTGGGTGATTGTTAAGATACAGAACACATGGAGCTTGGTTTAGCTCTCTTACTTCAAAAATAATTTTTTACTTTGAGTAGGGAATGGAAAAATGTGCCACTTACTCCTTGGGAAGGATTTGGGGTTTTGATTTGGCTTCTTGTTTTGTGTGTAATAAATTAGGCAGTTTTCTAAAGAGCATGTATGAACACTGTTCTCTATGTAAACTCTGCCCTTACTCAGCTAAGTCAGAGCAAAGAATTCTGCCACAGAGTGGTGCATGGGAGCCAAAGTGTCAATGTTTAATTCCTACATTCTTTTGTCTATTTTGGGGCATTGCTAGAGTGTCCTCTGCCAGCCGAACACACACTTAACAATATTTAGTTAATCAGTGATTCAGATCTCCGTTTGTTTAAATCCTCTTAATGGCTCAGTGGGGGAGGTGTTCTTATGTCTGTATTCTTCTCTGTCTGATAACAGAGAACATTTACTGTGGAAGTGTATTTGTGGCTGTTCTCTTTAGCTTTATTTTTAGGAGATTATTTTGTAATGTAGTTCCTTGAATGAAGACTCTTATTACATGGATTGATAAAAAACTGTCTCAAAATATGCTATTGACAGATCACTGAGCTTTTCAGAGAGAGGGAATTCAGATACACAGATTCACTTTAATCCCAAACTTAATGCTTTAATCAACAGCCTGCACCGTAGGACAACTGTGAAAGCAAAGAAGGAAGACATCTATGGAAAGGAAAGTGATTTTCAATTTTCCTGTTTAATCTGTCACTATATAGTTAAGAATAAAAGATTTATGGGGAAAGAATGAGAGGGAAAGTGAGAAAAAAGAGAAAAAATGTAAGGAAGTATGATACTGAAAACTAGTGGCTAAAATACTTCAGCAGGATGAGAAACTAAGTTATTCTCTCTGCTGCTAGAATTCCTTCTGAATTTTATTTGATTACCTCTATTAAAAAAAATAGTAATACCTGGAAAAGATTTTTTCACTAGGTATTGAGTAATATGATTGAATTTTTGAATAATAAAACATAGCTCTATTTTGCTTTTTTGCATAATGTGGATGCCTTTTCATGCTTACTTTATATTGATTCAAGACACCTCTCTCTGTGAGGAATTTGCAGACTTGTTTCTAGATCAATGCATTTTGAACCAACACATTTTCCTGAATGCCATTTGCTTCTTTGAAGTGGTCCTCTGAGATGCCAGCTGTTTATCATTTTGTCTAGGTATAATGCTGAAATGCTCTGAAAAGTTCTCATGCCAAATAGAAATAGGGTCCTACTTCTATCAGTGATGGGTCAAAGAAGATCACTGATCATATGCAACTAAAGAATCAGTGCCTACATTTCTGTGGATGGATTCAGAATTTGAACTGTATTTAATATTCCACGTGATAGATAGTCTTGATAGATTTTCAGATTGAGATGAAGTTGCTAGCTTTATGCCTCTGGCTAAATCCACAGAATGACTGCTTTCTGGAAAGTAATTACTGAGACATCATGTGTAGAACAGATTTCTTCATAAGAAGAACAACTCTTTATTAATATTCCAACTTTGTTACTAATGGCCTTTACTCAATAAAATGATTGCAGAGAAAGGCTCTACTTAAAGTGAAAATTAGTCTGGCCTACCTTGTGCCCATTAGCAAAATAGGTTGTTCTCTTGTAATCAACAGTGTCTCTCCTTCACTCTGTTAAAGAGAAAACCTTACCATACAGAACCAAATGAACCTATGATAAAAATTATCCTCACTGGGGAAATACCCATATGTTAATAAAAAGGTTGAAAGAAAAATTATAATTGAAAAATAAACCAGATGTTTCTTCAGGGGTTTTACTTCTATTCCAGTAGAAGGCATAGGAAAAAATACTTGAGTAATAGAGGAGTGAAAGGGAGTGGTATACTACATATACCACATTAATTTTGGCAGTTAATTTATAGTTAGTGAAAGACAGATATATTCACAAAAGCTGTGAGGGAACCATTTAATCCATACATCATTTACTTGGCTTTTCATAAGATCAGTTTGAAACCATTTGAAGAATTTTAAATATGGTTATTTTTTTTCTTATTTCTCCCTTGTTATTTTGGCATTAGACTACTTAAAACCACTTGATGAAAAAGATGAATAGCCTCTTGGATTGTAATATGATAGCAAAGTGCCAGGCCAGTGCTGTGTTTAAATCTGATGTTGTCTAGATTGAATGTTTGGTTGGTGGAAATCAAAGTGTATACAGATATGCCACCTTGGATTAAACTGTAGCAGATATCTGCTCCCATTAGCTACTGCCTATTTGCTGAAATGTGTTAAGTAATTAACTGAAGGTTTTCTAGACCTTTTCAGTGCAAAGTAAAAACCTTTAGTGAGGACCCAGTTTAGATGCTTCTATACAAATGGATGTAGCATGGGGAAAAAATAGGAGTTGGAGATAACTGTGTATCTATAGGGATATAACTTTATTAGCAGCATGGAGACATAGTGGGATGGATCCTCAGGCAAAGTCAGGCAAAAAAGACAGGATGCCTGTATGACATCCTTGCCTCTAAATTGGGGAGACATGGATTTGGCAGACGGAGAAGTCAGTGGATAAGGAATTGGGTGGATGGGATGGACTAAAAAAAAGCTTCAGACAATGAGTGGCGTTGCTTTGGGGTCAGCATTGGGTGTTACACTGTTTGATATCTTTTTTGGTCACATGGAGAGCAGAACGGTGTGAAACCTCAGCAAGTTTGCCAATGACACCAAGCTGTGTGGTGTAGGTGACACCCTGGAGGGAAGGGATGCCCTTGACAGGAAGAGAGACCTTGACAGGCTTGAGACGTGGCTCTGTGTGATCCTGATGAAGTTCAACATGACCAAGGGTAAAATCCTGCACTTGGGTCAGGGCAATCCTAGTGCAGGCTGGGGAGAAAATTAAAGAAATGTGACCAGTATGTAAAGGCAAGTGATTCTCATCTCTGCTCTGCTCTCATGACACCCCATCTGGAGTTCTGCATCCAGCTCTTGAGTCCCCAGCACAGGAAGGACAGGAATCTGCTGGAGCAAGTCCAGATGGGGGCTGTGAAGAAGATCAGAAGGCTGGAACACCTCTCCTATGAAGACAGGCTGAGAGAGTTGGGTTGTTCATCCTGGAGAAGAAAAGGCTCTGGGGAAAGCCTTCCAGTAAATAAAGGGGGTCTACAAGAAGAGTGGAGACACAGTTATGACATGGGCATTTAGTGATAGGAAAAGGGGGAATGGCTTCAAATTGAAAGGGGATGGGTTTAGATTAGATGTTAGGAGGAAATTCTTTGCTGTGAGGGTGGTGAGGCACCAGAACACGTTGTCCACAGAAGTTGTGAATGCACAATCCCTGGAAGACCAGCCTGGGCAGAGCAACCTGCTGTCCTTGCCCATTTCAGGAGTACTAGACTTAGATAATATTTAAAGCCTCTTTATACCCAAACTATTCTAAGATTCAAAGATTCTATGATCCAAGATAAAATAAAATCAAAATATTTTTCAAAATAAATGTTGAAGTAAACAAAATATGCATGAAATTAAGAACAATATACTGAGTACACAATTCTGGCTAGTTTCAGAAGTTTAGTTGTCTTTACCCTGTTTTTTGTTTCCAGAGATGAATATCTGTGTATTTGAGGACTATACACAAGAGTGAGGAAACTGTGAGAGAACATGCACACTAAACAATTTGAACTTGATCAATAGACCCCACTTAACTGCATTATTGAGACAGTGGATGGAAATAAATAAAATAAGATACAGAGCCCTATACATTATCAATATTGCAAAACTCACTTCTTCATGAAAAGTTATCAAAAATGATTATTATACCTTCATTTTGATTTTGGCAAATAATAAGTATGCAAGATGGAGGACGAGAGTATGCCTTTACTGAAGTATATTAAAGTGGTTCCTTTTAAATGATATATGAAAAAAAAGATTCTGTTTAAATTATGTAAAAAAATAAATAAAATCTGATTCTAGGATTCTTATTTAAAGAGCAGGAAAAAATAGGTTTGTGAATTGTGGGAGAATGGATTGTAAAAGAATAGAGATAGTGCTGCAAGCAATCTCACCCTTGATAAGTTGCAGCTCTGTGAGACAGGTGAACAGCATTGAAGGAAAAAGAAATGTGGAATGTTGATGTGTATTGACCAGTCACAAAAGGATAAAAAGGCACACAGGTGTTATGCATGTGAAAAGGGTATAAAAGAGTGTACTGGGGAATAACAACGTGCTGCTTTTTGAAACTACTCATGGTGTGTTTTGTGTGTCCTTCATCAGTGAATGTGGATAATATATGAAACTTCTCTAGATCAAAATTACAAATATATTTGGATCTCGTAAGGAAAAATCCCAAAACATTTCAATAGACAACCTACAAGTACAAAAATAGAGTTTTTCTCAGCTGAAGAATTTGTGTATTTGATTTTGTTTGTGTCAATAAGTACAGAACAAGGAAAGAAAAATCAGACATTGATAGACTGAGTTAGTGTGGAATTAAAAATTGCTGAATTTTGGCCTCAGGAACTTAATGTTTCAAAGATTTGAATGTGAATGCTGAGGATGGTTGTGTTAGATGGAATTGTATGAGGAAGCTTTCCTGGTTATTAGGCTCAGAACACAGGAATGTGTGAATGTCTGTGGTAGGTGTGAGATGTCCATCTCCTCATAAATGCACCATTTCAACACTGACTGTATATTTATTTAGGGCAGAATAAGAACACAGCCAACATATGATGCTTCATCCTAATGCTTAACCATGCTCTATCGCTTTCCAACTCTGAACTTTCTAATTCAGAAAAAGAGTCTGCTTTGTAGCTTTCAGTGAATCTCCAGCATGTGGTCAGGCCTTGATACTTTCAGACTTAGTAATTTTTTGATCTTTTCTGTATCCTCTGGCAAATTCAGCTTCTTTCATTGAAGATGAAGAAATGCATTTTTTTAAAAAAATCTGGCTGTCAATACCTTACATATACATTCTAAACTTTTTTTTTTTTTAATAGACTGAATAAGCCCCATCCACTCTGTTTTATCTACCATTTCTGATTGTTGAGTTTTCATGTTGGCAAGAAAATTAGTTATGTAGTCTGTCCTTATACTGTAAGTCACTGAATACAATCTTTTTGTAATTTCTGGTAAAGGGTCACAGGGTTTTTAACTAAGTGACAGAGCAGTGTGTCAGGGAGCTAGCCTCAGCTCATTTTTGCTTTTTTTTTAAGCAACCACTCAACACACCTGTTTTAATTTTAGTTCCTTGAGTGTCTGGTATGGTAGAAGTCTTACAATCTACATAATCATTGAATAAAACCCTTTAATTGTGTTGGTGTCATAGGGTAGTAAAGACCATTGTCTGCCTAGGTTATGGGAAAGGATCAGGCATAAGGATTCATCACAGGACTGGGAGGACACAACCCTCACCAGCCAGTGCCTGTCTCCTCAGCTAGGGAGGGGGCAGGGAAGCCCTGATGCACTGGGCATAAAAAACAGAGTTTGAGCGCTGAGGCTGCAGGGTGTCCTCTGTGGAAGGAGTGCATTAACAGTCCTGTGCTGCTCATGGTGGATTCCAGACAGCTCTAGATGAAGGAAAATAGTCCATCACACCCCAAAACTTAAAAAAAACAAAGGATCACATGTCATTTCTTTTTGGGTGTGTTTGAGGAAGGATGGCAGCTGCTGGGGGCAGAAAATGCAAGGACACAGGAGTACACTCAAAATGGGACATATGAAAAACTATATGAAGAGGAGTATTTGGAGGAAGGGGAGAAAGAATGAGGGGAATGACTGGAAAGAGAAATTTTTGGGAACACGTAAAGAGATGAACCCCTGAAAGGAAGTGCCTTGTGATGGACAAGGGATACCCCTGAGGGATGGCATCCTTTGTGTTACCTGTGCTGGGGCAGGGGCACCTCTGAAGGGACTGTGGCCCAGAGGCAACCCATGCCAGAGCAGGAGAGCAGTATGAAACAAGAAGTAGCTGCAGAAAGAAATCTGTGTACTGTTCCCAACCGTCCGCATCAGGTTTCTGATGAGGAAACCTCCTGTTTCCTCATCAAAAAGATTTGGAGGGACTGAGTGTAATGTATGGTGAAAATAAGAGTGGCTGTGACAAGGAAAGGGGAAGAGTTGGACTGAAGCTGAGTCTGGACAAGAGGGAGGGAAGGCCTTTCCCCAAATATTTAATCACTCACTACCTTAACAAATAATTAAAAAATGATAAATGGCAATAAATTTATTTAAATGAAATTTAATGAGCTGAGACTTTTTAGCTTGTTACAGCCAGCCATGGTGACCAGAGCCAGAAACAGGCTGATGTCCCCAGAGGCTGATGGTGGCAGAGAGGGCTGATGCATTGTTGAGACCCATATCATCCAGGGTATGGGCCAGAACTGGCCTGATGAGGTTAATTGGTGTCACACACATACCTGGAATGGCTGGGCAGTGGAGTGGAGGAAAAACCAAGGACAGGCTGGTACATCAGTGTGCAGGGTGGACATGGCTCAGGTGGTGGTGGAGCTGTCAGTTTTATCAGTCCTTTGCCATGTGAGAGGAAGATTACTGAAACCAACGAGAAGGAGAGAACTGTTATTAGAAAACACAGAAAAGGATCCCTAAATGGTTGTCAACGCTGAAGAAGAAAGGACATGCCTTCAGGATGTCAGTAATTTCCTTTTATTACAAATCTTCTCTGCTTGAAGAGTGGTGACACAGACCTTAGGACCTATATGGATTTTATAGGGATAAGCATAAGAGAGGAAGAAAGATATTTATATTTTTATTGTACAGCAGTAAAGGCACTATTATTAATGACGCTTTCTGTATTCATATAGATTATGCTGATATAATTATTGCTTGCTTTAGCCTGACTATATTGCTCAGTTTTTATAAACAAAAATTCTTGGCTATATGTATTTGTATTTAAAATATTTATGATGCATTTCCTTTTACTCATACTAAGATTTTTATCTTTGGGATGTTTTTGATGTTGTTTCCACCCTCTTTTCCATTGTTATTTTAGTCTTACTAAAGAGAATGAAATAGAATTTTACATACTACTGAAAATGCTGGATAATATTGGGTTTGTACATGGAAAAAGTACACCACTTTCTGCCTTTTTTTTTTCTTTTTTTTTTTTTTTTTTTTTTTTTTTTTTTTTTTTCACTAACTTCTAATATCCTGATTTGCTTTTATGGCTGCTCCTCAATATCAAGCTAATGATTTTTGTGATAACTGCTTTTGTAACCTGTAACCATGCTTCTGAGGGGTTGATTGCCCCTTCAGAGCTGATCATTTTTTATGAGAAGTTAGACTAGTTTATTACATTTTTATTAGAATTGTAAAGACAATTATTTTTCCCTTTAATCTTATGTTGATTCATATTGAAGTTCATCTGCCATTTTAGTAGCTAGTTTCTGCTAGTTTTTTCTGCAATTAATTACAACCAAACTTACTATCTAGAATAAACTCCTGTCACCAGCAAGCTTTGTCTCTTTGTCACATTTGCTAAAACGTATACCAATATTTTCACAAGGGATGTCAGTGTAACTCATTGTGAATTACTCAGTGATTGTTGGTCACCAGTAGTTGACCTCTCTTCCCTGTGAAAACTGTCTTATCCTACCTTCATTTCCTATCTTGCTCTAAATAATTTAACATTGCAAAGCTCTTTTATGTCATTGCAGATCAGTTTCTTTAAATGCATTAGGCAAGAACCTTTTCAAACCTTTGGAAACCCAAGAAGATTTTGTCCATTATATTACCTTTATCTTATAGGATATTTGAAAAAGCAATTTGTTTTTCATTGATGTTCACAAAAAGCCATAAGGTACTCATGAAATTTTCTGAAGACAGAAAATTGGAAGTTAATGCCCCCACAGAAATAGTTCCGAATATCTGATAGAAAGAATTAGATGATCTTAGAAATGGGTTGAAATATGGGTGATCATCCATTTATGTATTTAAAGAAAATAATTTCTGCTATTAAATGGGATTTTTATACTTCAGAAGATCCAAAGTCAAAGAAATTAGTATTCTGAGCAATTACAGAATGACTAAAGTACTAAGGGCAGACTGGAAGAGGCAAGGGATGGGACATACCACAGGCTCTATCATAAAATTATTTCTGTTACAGAAAGGGAAATACCAATAATACTTTACAAGGTAATGCTAAAATCCTATATTTAATCTTTTATACAGTTTTGGACATATTTTTTTTAAAGGGGAGGTGAGTAGATGGAGGTAAAATCTGGGAGAGGTTATGTTTTGCCTTCCAAAAACGAACACCACAGAAAAGGATGGTTCAATGTAAAATACATTTGCACTAGAGCAGCGAGGTATAAACTTTCTCTGCTCACATAACATAGCTTATATGTTTCAGGGATATTTTTAAGCATGAGGGAAGGTAATATTGAAAATACTGTGAAAGGAATTATTTCATGAAGCCTTTTGTGATAGCAGGGCATATAGTATAAAACAAAAAAATGTCTGAAGCTGAAAGATATCTGTGACCTTTCAGCAAATGAGTAAAGTAAAGTGCTTGCTTGCTTCTTCCTCCCTCACTCTCCCCTTTTTTTTGTCTTTTTCCTCATAAATGTTTACATATATTTGCTTAAGGGTATACTTTTTTTAAAAAAAGAAGCACAATGATACAGAAATCTGGGGCGTCCCATGTTGCGATCCAGCTTTGGAGTTTGTTTTAGAACTCTGAAATCATAGTTTACTGAGATGTCCCAAGGAGACAGGAGAGAATGAGAAGGGAGGTCAGCATCCCCCTGGCATGTGAAGGTAACTATCTAGCAGTGGAAAACATTCTCTGTGATGTGTTAATTCATTTGTATTAATAAGATGATCAGAATTTGAGTTAGGCTATGGTAAATATAGAAAATTGAACTAGTTAAGAAAGAAGAAATAAAAATATATTCATAATCGGGTGGAGAGCATAAAAACCACCAGGGATAGCATAAGTAAAGTTTATTTAAACTGGGGAAGTAAGAATATTGTTGATCAGAAAAAAGTATTTTTTTAAGTTACTCATATGAGTATAGTTATACTGTACTTGCAGAAAAAAAAATTGATTTAGGATAGGTTCTATAATAGCTACCAGTTATAATCATCATAATGTTAACATCTTCAACTTTTTCCAGACAGTACTTCAACATTTGCATGCAATTTACTATATTTGCCTGTTTATGGGGTTTAGTTCCACATTGCTGAGGATACCACTTAGAAGTCACTCTCAAATCTGAGATTTTATGTGGACAAAGAGATTAAGTGGAATTTGACACAAAGTGGCACCTTGCCACTTACAAAATATACAGAAGAGAGAAAGCAGATTAGTCACATGAAAAAGTAACAGGGAAAGAGCATTTGATCTTGTACCCTCTGCCATAAGGGTAGGAAAGAAAAAACATGAACTGAAGAGTGACTTTTCTCCTTGTTGGTCTTCATGTCACCCCTTTCTTGTGAACTTTGATTTTTAACATTTTTCCAATGAGACTGAGTTATAAGGGTTTTTCAGAACTTTATGGTCAACAGCAGAAACCTAAATAATAAATTTTCCTCTTCTAGCTGGAAGGTTGTTAGGTTAGCCTTTCAGTGAGAGTGGTGGCAAAAAAAACATCAAGCAGAACAGGAATGAAATGATGTAGTCTGTCTGACACGTTCCAATAGGATGTGCTGACACCCTTTGTCATTTTAATATATGTACTTCATTGTTTTTCTTTTAGAATTCTTGCATCTTTAATTAAAAAAAAAAAAATCCTCATATCAAATTTTCCACATTAAATTTTTCATTTCAAGGATGTGTTTGTGTGGGCATCCAACAGATGTTTAATGTTCCTAAAATCCCTTAAAATTATTGAAACAATAAAAACCCCACTGCCTTTGAGAAAATATTTTAAACATAATGATGGTTGCTCAAACACTAAAAGTAATATGTCATTTTATAGAATTTAGAAGAGAACAACATGAGGGTCAAGTATCTGTGAATCCTACCTTTTCTTAATTGATGTGCACAATGACAAGGTTAAAGATGCAACAATCTTTTCTTAATCTCAGAAAAGATTTTTTAAGGGAGAGGTGAATGCTCTTACCCATAAGAGGGGAGGAAAAGTGTTGAGATCCAGTTCTCCACTGAATTATTGTTACATTACTCTCATTAATACTTATATGATGGTGCTACCATAAAACGGAGATCAGCCAGGTAAGAGATACATAGTATCAACAGAGAAAAAATTAGTCCCAGACTAAGTGCCTATAAATAAGAGACAAGAAAGGATTGCTCACAAATCTTTAAGTTGGCAAAGATCTAAGTATTTTCAGTAATTCTGGTGTAGCTGGAAGATAATACATGAATACTGAGCATATATGCAGTCTGGATCAGTCAACTCTCTTGCTTTCTTACAACATAATTGACAGAGGGCTGTGAGGAGGAAGATTTTTGTATTATGATGATTATTATAACTTAATGAACCTTGTGAGTTTGTAGTGCTGTGGCTGAAAAGGGGTGTATTTGAACTTGAAAAGATGGGAAATAAAGTATGAGGTTTTGAAATTTTCTAAGACGTCTTAAAGGTCCATATGTTTTTTCATGCAAATAGTGAAGATGGATATCTCTGGTCTAAGCAAAGAAAAGTTAATTTTAACTTTCCCCAGTTTTATATTTTTGTGGAGTATTTTGTGAGCTAAAGACTGCGGTGACCCCTATCTAAATATTGAAGTTTATTCTTATCATTGCTTTATTGAAAACTATTTTGCTCTACATAAAAGTCTTCTTTGGTTCCTTTCTTGTCCAAATGATTGTCTGACACACTCTTTTTCAGGAAAATTGGCCCCTTCCACTTCTGTCTCTTGTCTACCTCTTAGGAAAACAATAACAATAAATTGTATTTTCAATTAGGAATTGAAATACAAGAATTACAATCTGAATAATTTATAATACTTGTATCAAAAGGACAAATCATTTCAAGAAAACAAGATGGGGATCAAAGCCTGCTCTGATTGCAACTGTGCCTAAATTAACAACTTCAAACTTCTGCCAGCCCTTTCTTGGTATACTACCAAGAAAGACTACAGAGGAGATCAGCAATGTATTTAGGTAATTTGGACTCCTAGGCTCAGAAAAAGTGATCATTTCACTACCTGTGTGTATCTGCTCCTTTTCAATATTGCTTTTTTTTCATTTGTAGGATAGAATGTTCTCTTTTACACCCAGAAGAGTGTAGAAAATTCAGTCAGCAATCTTTTCCTGATCCCTGGAGCTCATGGCACAAAGGAGCAATAATCTGAAAATCCCGTTCCTACTAAAATTCATTTAAGTGAAAAATACGCAATAGCTTGTGGGATCATGACTTTTGTATAATGTATTTTCAACAGCAGCTTGAATGGGAATGTGGCACATTTTCATGTGTAATTTATATCTTGTCTCCCTTTTTCTGGATAATCTGGATCAGGTAGAGGAAAAATATTTTTTTCTTTGAGAGGTAGGGGGTTGCAGTTCCTGCTGAGTTTACAACTAATAGGTGTTGTAAGATAGTGCCTTAAAGCATGATAGTGTGATTAGAAATACCTTGCCTTTGAGAAGAGGAAGGACTCCCACATTCCACTGACTTTCAATCTCAGCAGGAACGTAGATCCAGGAGCTATGGTTTCTTTCATATTTACTTCTTTCTTTGTCTTTATTTAATAACACTTTCATTCCACATAGAAAAAACTCCTTTTAGGTTTCTGAACTATTATTATAAAGATTGCAGAAAATCCTAGGAAGATTTTGTGAAAGAAATATTACGCATGAAAACATCAAAGTGAAATGAATTAAGAAATGTTTCAGCTATTAAAAATAAAGTGAAAAGAAATAAAATGAGGATGAATCAGGGTTGGAAAGACAGGAGGACATGTCATTAAAATAAAACTAGTGACTTTCTCACAAGGAAACAGCACTTATGAAAGGAAGAGTTATGCCTTCCCCACTCCCCACATTTTGCCTATGTACCTCTTGTGTCAACACTCCTGATCTTGTGTCTGTGCAGTAGGAGGGATAAGACAAATTATTTAGCTAAAAATTAATCTGTAATTATATTGGTTTAACAATCAGAACATGAACAGTGTCTCGTGGAGGTCTAACAAGGCACATAAGGAAAACTTCAGCAATGGTAGATCTCAGAGCCCTTCCATCAGTAAGGAGGGCAGAAATTCAGCATTGGTCAGAAAAGAAAAAAAATGCAAACTTGATGAGAAGTTTTGACAATTGAACCTGAAAAAGATAGTTAAAACAGAGCTGTGTGTTTTCAGTCTGAGGAAAAGAATGGTAGGGACAGTTGTGATGACTATGTAAATGTAAAGAGACAAAAAAATAAAGGTGAAACTATCATTTATTTTGTACCAATAAGTACAGAATGAGCAGTAATGAAGCAAAAAACAGTAGTACCATTTTATAACTTTTGATGTGTTCAAAATCCAGGAAGGACTAATTTTCACAATATTTCTTTGTATCTAGTGACTATTGTCAATGCATTTTAAACATGAAGATATGAGGTAAAAATGATTTTCTGGCTTTCCCTAGTTCAATTAAAGTAAAGTCTAGACTAATACTGGAAAAGATTTGTATTTGTTCTCATTATGAATATATCAGTGCCCAAGATTGAATCCGAAAAGGGGCTGACCATTCCTGAACATTGAATTGAACATCTACACTTGATGTATACTGGAAGGAAAACAAATATTTCACAATGAATGTCACAGAAAAGAAAATAAAAAGCCTACTTTCTAGAGGGAAAAAAAAAAAATAATAAAGGTTGCCTAGAGTTATAGTCCGTAAAAAGAATATTAAAAACAAGGACTTCATCTCTCTTACAGACTCAGTAGCTTTACTGGGGCTGCTCAGAGACAGTAGCTTAGGCTGACTAGACAGAGTCTTTCCATAAAGGTGAATCCTCGGGAATGTAATCTTAAGGACTGAAGCCCTTCCATTTAAATTTATTCTTCAAAAAATATATATAATGTTTCTGAGGAGGAAAAAAAGGAATTTTTGTGGAGATTTACATACAGGAAAAATATGTAAAATACATTTTGGGATATTCATATTATAGGGCATATATGTTCGTATGCAGAGATATTTTCATATTTGGACTGAAAATTAGCCTCAAAAAACATCAAAATCTTTTCATTGTCTTCAAAGGTGTTAGGAGTTAATTTTCATATTTTATATTATTGTCTTAATGAGTATAAGTAATGTCATTAAAGCCCTCTTTTAGGGCATCTGTGTAGGGTCCACAGAAGTGTGTTACATGTTTTACAGTGATGCAAGATTATGAGCTACTACTTGGAAGTGATTTCAGTATTAGACAGTTTGCATGAGGAAGAGAAAAGGAAATTCTAAAACGGTAGGATAGAATTATTTTACTTTTCCCTATGCTTTAATAATTTACTCTCCCTTGTTTGGTTTCACCTAACTACCTTAGAATGATGTAATACTGCAGCATCTTTTTCTTAACTTGATAAAAAATAACAATATATTTAGACACCATCTCATTGCAAATTCCAGGAGTCTTAAAGTCCATTAAAGTAACTTTATCCTCAGCTCATTATCATTCTCTCCACTTTATTATTTCCCCAACCTATGCTCCTTCCTTCACCATGCTTCAATTTAAAGTTGTTCTCATTATATCTGTCAGTATGCCTTGTCAGGAACTGTTTTGTCATGCCACCTGATTAGGATTTCTTATAGATTAGACCAAAATGAAGTTCTGTTTTGAACCCACTTGATGAAGAAATTGAGATTTTTCTCCCATGTGCACCCCTTGGATGGAGTGCCAGTGCATTAAATGAGAATTAGGATAATGTGAAGACTAGGCTAATTTCCCATACTCTTTTAACCTCTGTAAATGCTTTTAGTACTTTTCACTATAGTATCCATCCTTATGCCAAGAAACTCTTTGAAACCTTGAAGCTTAGGACAGCTAGCACCTTCAGGCAATAATTTAAAGAAAACTGCAGACAACTGCATTTACCCACTACTGCATTATTAGTTCTGACTTGATTAAAAAAGCAGAGGATGTAGATTTTTAAATTCTTGATAAAGATTTGGAAATCAAGTTTAGTGGACAAGAAAAAATAATGCCTTTATTACAGAAATAAGTATCCAACTTGAGCTGTTTGAAACATCTTACTTCATGCAGGGTACTTGGGGACATAATGTGGTCACATTCATACTCCTGATATTGTTATGATATGATATAATTAATTTTGTTAACCACTCAGCACAGAATCATTGATCCTATAGGTTTAGTCAGGGTAGTTTGAGTGCTAAACATGAGTTCCAGAGAACCTGTTGTGGATATACTCTTTCTTATGCCTGTAAAAATACTGTAAGTGGCTGAAATTCTGTCCAGTTAATATTTACAATAAAATGGCCAGAAATTTTTCAGTTGTATGTCTTTAATTCCAAAATATAGGAAGTCACAGCTAAAGACCATCTGCTGTAGCAGATAATAGTGTACTTACTGATGCTGTCAAATCTCACGAGTGAACAGGATGGTGACCTGCAAAATACTAGAGGAAAGCAGATATAGTGACTCTATCTGTGGTCTTTATAATCCTTTGCCCGCTGAAGCAATTTCTGTAGAGACACAAAAGTTGAATCCTCTGATGTCAAATCCCTAGACAACTTCATTGTCATTATGCCATCTAGGTACCATGGTCTTTTAATCCCAGAAACCTGCTGTAATGAAGCTAAGTAGACTCCTAATGCTTATTAGAAATGCATCTTCCTGAACCCGTGTTATATGCTCCTCTTTCCAGTTGTACACTTGCACATACAATGTTCATTAACCAGTTCAAATTATTTTCAAGATGCATTTCAAAGTTTCAGTAACATTGTCAACAAAGCCTTACTTACAGAAAAGATGTCTCCTACTGACCCTGGCAAATCTTATCTTCTTCATACTGTAATGGCTGACTGCAGTAGTAATACCTCTAATTCACTTAAAGCCCTTATAGAGACAAATTTTTAAAACTTTCTTTTTCTCTTTTTTTTTATAATGAGGTAGAATTATTAAACTGTAGGAGTTTTGTTTCTGTATTTGCTTCAGCTTTCAAATTTGTTTAAATCAAAAAAAGTTAATAGCTGTCTGTCATAGCAAAAAATAAGTATTTTCTTAAATTAATTCAGACAAGGAAGCTTTATATATCTACTTTATTAAGTGTAAAAATTCCACATGTCCAAACATACCAACTATGAGGTTTATTAAAATATTTTAAGAATCAATTTTTATTGAGAAAGAAATAATCTACTGAAGGATAAAGGGAAAAACACTGTGAGAAAGATAGCAATATTTTCCCTGTCTTGGAAATTTTCTTTCATATTTTACTTATTTTGTTTTGTTTTGGAATTAGGTTCTGTAATGCTAAAGATTTAGTTACTTAGTCTTGTGGTTGATCCCCAGCCAACAACTAAATATCACACAGCTGTTTGCTCATTTTCTCCTGGTATAATGGGAAATAGAACTGGAGTGTAAGAAGACTTGTGGGTTGAGTTAAAGACTTTTGTAGTAGTTTGGGTTTGCCAATTTTTCATTTCCTGGCCAATGCACCAATTAATGTGGTGGGTTGAATGCCCACTAGAATGATTTACTGTTTTTCTGCTGTGAGATAGGATTAGGCAGAGAGCAAAGCAGGTTCAGACTTTAAAGGGTGTAAAGAAAGAGTATTTAATACACAAAGCAACTGCTGCATGCTCATGCAAAGCCAAATAACAAATTCATTCTCACTTTCCCATGAGTAGTCAGGTGTTCAGCCATCTTCAGGAAAGCAGGGCACAGGTAAGGGTGACTTGGGAAGAGAAACACTGTCAGTTCCAATCTGTCCTCCTTCTTTCTTTTATCCCCAGCTTTATATACAAAGCCATATGGTTTGGGATATCCCTCTGGTTTTCTGAGGCCTGTTGTCCTGGCTCTGTCCCCTTCCAAAGTCTTCTGCAGCCCCAGCCTCCTTGCTGGTGGGGTGGTATAAGGAACAGCAAAGCCCAATGCAGCTCAGCAGTGATGAAAACACCACTGTGTTATAAACCCTGGTTACAGTGCAAATCCAAAACACAGCCATAGGGGCTACTACAAAGAAAACAAATTCTAGCCTGGACAAAACTTAACACATTTAGCCACTAGTGCAATAAATTTAATACTGAATGGCTGCCACACTACTGATGCTAACAACAGATCATTTTGTATTTCACTAAAGTTTCTTTTTCCATTCTGCTTAGAAATATCAAAAATTATCACAAAGGAAAATTAGGAAATCTTATCTTGGTAAGTTCTTCACAAGCTTCTCTAGGATTTTAGAATTCCAAAAGCCTGTCTGTCCAACAGGTCTGTCCAACCTCAGTGCCTGCAAAGATCGTGGAGAATTTCCTTTCAAATAACACTTCCACATGTAAAAGAAAAGATCATAACCAGGTAACAGGGTAAGGCAAAATCTGGTAACTAACCTGGCTGCTTTCAACAGTGCATTGAGGGGCAGTGGGTAGAATGAAAGAGCAATGAATAGAATACACCTTGCAGTAGGATTTCTGAGATTTTTTCCTTTCAGCATGCTCATTTGGAAGTAGAACAATTGTAGACTGAAGAATTGGAAGGATAGAGATTTGGATGCATCACAAAGGTCTAAGGATAATAACACCTTGGTAGCCATTTGGAAGTTGGTAACAGGGTATTTCTGTGTTGATTACTGAATTAATATTATAGCATATATAATAGCCACCTTGATGACAGGTTGAATTACACCTTCAGCAAATTTGTGGGTGATGCTAAAATTGGAATAGCAAACACAGCAAATTCTGGAGTTTCAGTCCAAACAGATCTTGACAAACTTAAGGCCAATGAACAGAGTTCTCAGAACAGGGCTTGTTTACTACAGTGACAAAGGTGCAAGCCAAATGGCAGATCACAGCTTCTTGACAGAGAGTTAAAGACATGAGGGAGTAAAGCAGAAGATGGTAAAGGCAGCATCTTGAAATTATTGCATGGAGTTCAGACTGGACATTAGAAAAAAATAACATTTTTACTAACTAGTATAATGCTAAGATAAGCCAAATAATTTGTTGAATCTACTTTCTTGGAATAGCTTAACAGAGTTCAAAAATCAGGTTTCTGAAAGAAATTAACAACAACTAATAGAACCAATGTTTTCTTATCACTAGTAGACAAAAATATTATTAGAAGAGAATGATGTGATACAACACAGAGAATATAAGCAAAAATAAATGGAACTGTGTGAGAAAAGAAAGGTATATTCTAAGAAACCCATCTTGATGCAGTTGAATATGTTTGGGGAAATAGAGAAAAGATGAGGGAGTGATATCAAAATGATGAAAAAAATTATTTTCGGGTTATGTGAACTGGAGTGAGCTTAGCACGTCACAGGTTCTGTAAGAGTTGAAAATATCTTACACATGCAGGACAAATAAAGGAAAGCAAACAGAAGGCAATCACAGTCCTAGGGGTATGTAGAGATTATTTGTCATCATCATAGCTGATAAATGAAGAAAACAGAAGCTCCTGTAGAACAAGAAAAAACAAGTTCACTTTTGACATAAGAAAAAAACCTTATGATGGCCTACAGCTGACTGAAAAAGATGTGAAAAAGATGACAGACTTCTAAAACAATAATAACATTTTTATGGTTTATACTTCAAAATTTCTAATGAGATTGAAAACAAAAAAACCACATTTATAGGTCTTCGGAGGTTTGCAAAAACATTCTTTTTTTCTAATTACAGGAATGAAGCAAATTTATTAACTGTGACAAAATCTTAAGTTCTTTGTCCTACCAGCAGTGTGTGGTACTGTAAGGTATACAGATTAACTAAAATGACTCTATAGACTTTCTTCTTCTTTACAACAACTTTAAATACACAGAATAAATTGAGGCCAAGAATAGCCAGATCATGTTATATATTGTCATTTTCTAACTACATGTCTACATAGAGTCTTCTAATCTGATGGAGTAGACAGCTATGAGAATACTTCTTGCTGTCACTGTTGGGTTTTAACAAGAGTAGTTTTAACAGAAAAAAACCAGAATGTTGTAATTTAGAGAAATTTTTCATTTCCTTATTAACACATCTATTAATATCTGTGGATGTTATTTCTATTATATATTTGTGCATATGTCTTTTTTTCATAAGTAAACCAGTGTTGGAAAATCAGAAGAGTGTGGTTAATTACTTTGTTTTGGTATTCTTGATAATTTTTTTTTTTTAATAGCAGCTCCAGTACCAATAACTTAAGCAATACTTGTGGTATACCTCAGAGCTGTCAATCACTATTCTAGTTGTGTCCCCCAGAAAAATCTCTTAGAATCTGTACATTTTGTTTCCCTATCTGCAAAGGGAGGTAGCAGTTTTTATCCCTGTACGCAGTGTATGATTATGAGTAATTGACAATGTAGAACAAGAAAGCTGAAAACTTTTAAGATGGACCTTGATAAACTCATAAACAAATTAACTTACAATAGAATTTATGGTAGCAGGGGAAATAAGCTTGACCTCTTGGGACCTTAGTAATCTTATGTTATTAACAACTGCAAGCAACTTGTAAGATTTTGAAGAGAACTGCAAAACTTACAAAGTCTGATAAAATATTCAATGTAAAGATAACATAAGAGAGGTAATGTGTTTACATGACTTCTTTCTGTTGTGCTTTGCCTTTATCATTAGTGTTGTTTAGTTCTGAGAGATTTATTCATTAACATTCCAAGTAAGTTTGCCATTGTATAAGTCTGGAAATACAGGTAGAGAGTAGATAGAAATACACATCTGTTATGAAGGACTTAAATGTTTCTTTTGGTTCTGCAGGTGGCATAATGAGCATAAAGGGGTCAGAAAGTTGCTTCAGCAACCAAGGACACAACTCTTTCTCTGTGGTGTTTGAGAGTGAATATACCTTGAATATTGCATTTGATATTAGAAGTTACTTTCCAAAAGAGATATTGACAAACTGAATGAAGCTCTGAGGACAAGTTTAAAAAGCAACTCCCCCCACCCCCACCAACAAACCAAACCAACCAAAAAAAAAAAAAAAAACACAAACCCTCAAACCCTAGATCAAGGAGATGAAAGGATTGATTTCTGAGGAAAGATAAAAGAAGGAGGTGTGTACAGCTTGACTCAGCAACCAAAAGGGGCAGAGAGAATTAGCATGCTACAAAAACCTAATGGTTTGAAGTACTAGGTCAAAGAGAAATAATTTAGTGCAGGACAAGATGATGTAGCTAGAATATTGGCATTAAACTAAGGAAAGGAAATTGTAAACTGAATGCCAAAACAAGCATTGCAGAGTAGCAGTGTTGACAATCTGACTGAATTGAAATCACAAATCAATGGCAGTTGTTACACTACTAAGGTTGATCTTTAACCATTTATATTAAAAACATTATAGAGATACATAACAACACGGAGTCAGAAATTAAGATTTTTGGTGATACTGTTTTATTTTATAATCCAATAAATCATCCTGGCCTGTGATATGGGGAGTGTTGCGAGCAGGTCGAGGGAAGTGATCCCTTCCCTTTATGCTTTTTAATGTTAGTTCCTTTGTTTGAATTTCTTTTTTAGCAAATTACCCCCATGACTGTATAAACGCTAAGGTGTCATGAGGAAGAATGGAGAAGAAAAAAGTAAAGAATGATAAAAAGAGTTTTCAAACCTGAAGAGAGAGAATAGAATCTGTGTGGATAGATCATTTGGATGTAAAAGCAGAGGTTAATACTATCAGAGCCCTAATAGCAGGCCTTACTGTTCTGCTCAGCCTCACCTGGGGCCTCTCTGTGCCCCTCTGTGGTGCTCTGGACCCCATTACAGCCTTCTGGGGGCTTCAGTTCCTGTTCCAGGGCTGGTTTCCAGGTTCCCTCAGTCCTGACCATCCCTGGACCAAGCCCACCCATCAGTCCATGCCCACACCCATCAGTCCATGCCCACACCCATCAGCCCCTCCCCATCCCCAGCTCCGTGGGGCACCTGGGGCTTCCCCAGTGACCCCACTGCCCTCCTGGCTTGGGCAGTGGGACAGGATGGTCTGCCCAACCTGGGAATCCCCCAGGGCTCTCAATTCCCAGCCCACAGGGAACTGCTAGCTCACACCTCCATAATAAAGGGTATACTCAAGAGAGCAACTTGTAAGTGAGAAAGGATTCTTCTAAACCATAAGTCATTTGCCTCAGGGAAAAGAAAAATACTCTCAGCTGTTATTCAGCTCAGCTTCACAGACAGCTCTCTCTTTTAGAGGTGACACATTGCATGCTATTTTTCTATGACAAGTTAAAGTTTTCTGTGATTTTTTTCAGAGCAGAATCCTATTTTCTGCTAACATGTTTTCTGTAAACTTGTAAGGACTTCTTGTAGCTGCATTGTTTAAAAATGTGATGTTTTCATTCACGGGCATAAAATATATGTACACTTCGATAAGATATATGTACTTAGCAATAAGTTTACATTTGAATTTCATTTACATTTTCAATGCTGTTGTGCAAAAGTTACAAGTTACAAGACCTTGAAAAGTTTCCACAGCATTGATAATTCAAATAAGTTTTGAAATTTGCTGTGGAATGTACAAGAACAAGTCAGTGTTCTAACACTTGAATTTAAAATGGCCGAGATTATTGAAAAGAAGTAAATCAAGCTTTAATGTTATTTTCATTTCATTTTTTCCAGTTCTTTGAGAACTCTTCAATTTATTGCATTGAATCAGTGTCCTTTGAAAAAGACCTGATTATGTTGCCCTTGTAGTTCCAGAACTCATATTTTAAAAAGGTCAAAATGTTTATCTTTATAACAGAAAAAGTCATAGCTGCTTATTGGTCTTGAATCTTGTTTCCTGATCTGTTCCCTTGATGTTAATTTCAGTGCTTTGACTTTCTTATTCTCTTTTTCTTATAAGCCTGAGGTATATGATTTTGATGTACATAATTCAAGACAAATAAAAACCAACCAATAGAAATGAGCTCTTTGATCCAGTAAATAAATTGTTAAATTAAACTCTTTTCCTTACCTATAATTTTTGAAAAAGACACTGGTGCTTTTGATGTACTGACAGAGCAAACTGACCCTCAGATATATGCCTCAGTGCTCTTCTAAAATTACTATTTTCCTCTGTTTGTCACCAAAACAAAAAAGTCCAACCTTGGCCTTCTAAGTGTTGATCACCTTTCCAATGACCATAAAGGAATCACAGGTTTTCCTTTTATAATTGATTTGACCTCTTTGGTTTATTCTTGAACACTTCTATTGATAGCTCGGGGAAGAAATTTTTATCTCTGCAGAGCACGATCCCATGCACAGCTGATAAATGTTCCAGTCCCACTTGTATGGATGAAACATCACAGCAACACAATAGAGCCTTTTAGAGTGGTTTTGTGTCTAATGGCATTGAAAGCTGCTCTTTTAGTTAAAGATTTGCTGTTGGAAATTCTTTGTCACTTTTCAGATGTTTGTTCTCCTCACTGGTGCCAAATGCTGAACTGATTGTTGTATATCTTACTCAAAATGGGACATTTTTCTGGGAAGGTGAAGATACAAAGATAATGATATATTTATTTAAAATTCATTTCAGTTTCTGGTTTAGGAAGCATAAGGGAAATTTTTTGACCACATTAAATTTATGGGTAATTTTTGTGATTTTAAAAAAATATGAGAAAATTGTCTCACTGAAAACTTTTTGTAGAGGCATAATAGAAAAAAAAAGTTGCCTTTATAAGGATGAAATTACTAGTTTTACTATTTGGATTAAATATAGACATTTAATTTTAGTTAATTAAACATAAAACACTAAAGACTTGTAATATATTCATTTTGGTACCTTTTGAGAAGGTGTTTTTGATATTTATGTATTTTTACAAATTATTAATAAAGTTACTCTAATCCTAAAAGAAACTGGTGAAAGATTTATAAGGTTTTTTTTTTTTGTTATAGTCTTACAACTTTACAACTATTGTAAATGCAAATACATTTGACATATAGATAATGTAACCGGACTTTTGAATTCCATAGGGAAATATGCATAAGGTTATTGCAATTGAAGTTATCTTTAGGCAAAACTAATGTTTTTTCATCTGGTAATCATTTTTTTCTGTCATGTCAGAATGGTATATATTTTAGTATAAAAAGAATAATGGGAAAATGTTGATTTTTAAAAATGTTTATTTTCATAATAAATGATGCTAACTATTTTTCTTTACTCCTTTTTATGTAAACTTCTGTCTTTTACAAAAATAATTTTTGTTCAAGTGGTGAAAAATATTGTAGTTTGTTTTGGAAAAATAAAGATGAGACCCCTCAATTTTTTTTGTGTGTATGAAGTGTCTCTGTCTTAGGTAGGAAGCTATTAGTTGTAGAGACCTGTTAGCTTTTGACATATTTCTTAAACCAATCTTTAGTCCAGTGTTCTAAATATTAATTGGTAGAGGTGACAGTTAGACTTGGAAGTGTGTGACAGAGGAATGGACAGGCCCTGCACTGTCAAATCAAAAGCAGACTTTTATTCTTTTTTCTCTGTATTGCCTTCAGCAAAGTATTTTCATGGCAAATTTCTCTATCCCATGATGGAATAAAACAGCAGATAATTCATAAGGGAATTAACTCTCTGCTGTGTAAACCCCTTTTTTTGTATTAACAAAAATGTGTCAGTCAGCTTGGTGTGAGAAGGAGCCAGCCTCTGTGTATGGCATTTTTGAGTAACATTGCCTTTCATCCTGTACATCTTTCACAAGAGGAGAGCTCACATTATGGCCATCTAAGAATTTGCTGTTCAAGCTAACACTGAAAAGGATTTTGCTACTTGTTGCCTACTGTGAAAATAGACAGCTACAGCATTTTTTAAAAAAGGTCATAGATATTTATGTTACTCATAATTCCTCTCCCTCTTATATGGACAAGTTTTGAATTGAGGCCAGTGTGTTATTTTCACCCATGAGAATTCCAGCAGAAGAGGGACATGAAATTATCTTATGTACACTAATAAACTTTGGACCTAAGCTGAGTCCTTTGTTGTTCAACATTTCTTGGACTTGAAGAGTTCTCAGTATTATGAAAAGCAGAATTTTGTGTAGTAAACAATAAATTTGGAGTTTAATATCTGATCTAAAAAAGGTCACATTTGTACCTGCACAGTGTTATATATATGCCTGAGCCAAGAAACCCAGTATCACAGTTAGACTGATTTTTTTTTAATTGTGTCAAGCTTGACTAGAAGCTTGTTTGGTTGCATTCCTTAGTTTTGGTATCATGAAGCTTAAAGACTGTCAGGGTTCTTAAGATGCTCATAGATCTTAACAACCCTGACCAGCCTCACCTGGGTCTTCCAATCACACCATCTACACTGGATTCCAGAAGCTTCATGTGAGCTGAGACTGGATTAACCAGTCCCCTATCCTGGCTGTGACTGAAACACACTTGTCCTCTTTACATTCGTGTCATCTGGGTGGACCTTGGACCTACACTGAAGGTAACTTGTCTCCTGAAAGGACCTCTCTTATGGGAGTTAAATCTTGCTTCCAGTCTTGTCTTTGGTGCTGTCTTCTGCTTCTGCTAACTGGATCTCTGGGTAAACTCTGTGCTGGCTCATCTCCTTGCTTTGTCTGGGACTGATGCTAGACTGTTATCAGCTCAGGGACAGGTCCACTTTGGTTGGGAAGGGCACTGCCCTCTGAGTGCCCTGAACACTCCTGGCAGCTCCTTCCTGTGGGGTGGTCCTGCTCTTTGTGCTTCCCTGAACAGCTACGGTGTGGTGATTCTAAACAGTGAGGAAGGGGGGTGGTAATGGTAAAAAAAAACCCAAACTAACCAAGCCAAAACCAAAAACGTTCAGTGTCGGACAAGAGAATACAAAAATCTTGGTGAATCTCACCTTGACTGAAAGAGATTGATGCACCTGCTGAGGGCTAAACATTTTTAGTATTTCCTGTACCAGCAATATTGTTCTGCTGTGTGAAAAAGAAAATCAAGATTTATACTAAGTATCTGGTACTTTTAAGGGAGGGGTTTTAAACTGGGGGCCTACTGTTATCACTGTTCCTATGGTTTGTCCAGCAACTAGTGGTTATTCTGTTTTCACTTTCTTGTTTTCCTAGTGTAGATATAAATTTATGTGTAATTGAGTGCTCTAGAGACTTAACCTTTAAAGTGGAATTATATTTTAAAAAATACAAATTCTTTAACCACTACAATAGTATTCATTTTTACAGATAGAGAATATTTTCTCTGAAAGAGAGCTTAAGAAACACATTTTATGCAAAACTTTGTGAGTCTGTTGATGAAAGTATTCATATGTTCACAAGACCAATAAAACCCTCAGTTTCCTAAATAGGGAGACCTAATATTTGGCTCTTACCTGCTTGTGTACATTTTGAACCTGACTGCTGTTCTATATAGAAATCTTTTCCTGTTTTTACTTAAAACTGCATCCTGCAGCAGTATAGAACCATTTACACTAAAAATTAGTAAAGCCAAAATGTTGTCTTT
>VXBR01010293.1:190646-222282 GCA_013400215.1 Cisticola juncidis | reverse complement strand
TTTTTTTTTTTTTTTTTTTTAATGAACATTTTCTACCTGAAAAGATGTTGGCAAGTAATGTTTGACTGGCCCTAATCACTTAAACTACATATTTAAAATGGGAGATCAGTAAGGAGTGTTATGTACTTGGAACATTTATACATTTAGCAAAAGCAGAAAAGTAAACAAACATTGCTCTATTTCAACAAATGTTGGTAAAATATCTATATACTTAGATGTCTTCAGTAGGTTAATATATTGGGATTTTGTCAAGATTTCTCAGTATCTATTGTTGCTTTACTGTGACAGAAACTAGGAATAACTCCTTAGACCCGAGCAGCTTCTGAATTACAGGTCTGTTAAAATCCTAAAAATAATCTCTAGAACATATTTTTTCAACAATTAGATACAGTTTTCAGTGTATTTTTATAGTTTTCCTATAAATGGTTGCTGTTCATAAAACACTGATAAATATTCTATCAATTTAATAATATTCTATCAACCTTCTGAAGTTGTTAAAAACAAGAACAGTATATTTTTGGAATGCATTATATGTGTTCATTTTGATATATCTGTTCATAATTTACATTCCCAACAAACATTATTTGATTTAGCAAAGACTTAAATCACATTTTAACTACATCTGAATGGATATGGTGCTGGAATATGGATATGGATATGGAATGGAAAGGTTCAGAAACATCTTTTGCTCCCATTTTATTTTATATTATGATATTGTATTATGATATTGTATTAATTTCATATTATGATATTGTATTACATTAGAAGCTGATTTTACCACTTGAAGGATATACATCATTTTTTTGTCACATACATCAAACTTTACACAAACCATGAATATTGTATGAAAGTATTTTTAAGTATGTTTGATAATTTTTAAAATTACATATCATGGCACATTTATAAACACTATTGCTAACCCCAAAATTCTGAGGCCACCATGACATAAGAGTCTCACTTTTTATTAGCTCTTAAGTTACTGTTTAATTTTGGAGAAAAAAAAAATACTACAAGAATAACCAATGAATTGGGGAGTGTTATGATATTAAAGATATTGTTGATTTTGAGACTATCAAAGCAATATTCAGCCTGACAGTTAAGCATCTTCATTTAGTATAAGAAAAGGACAGACCTAATATCTCTGCAGCCTTTATTTGATCCTCCTGCATGTATGAATTAATATAGTAGTTTTAGTTACCTAATTGTATAAAAATGAAGGGATTGTTTTCTTTGTTTGTTTGTTTGGATTTTTAATTATAAGACTACAACTTACCTCATGTATAGTATTTTAAATTCTTGTCTAATGACTGAAAGACTGCAGTGTTTGGATTCCTTTTTCCTTTAAGGAAGCCATATAATTATGATTCTTTAGTTAGATGACTCAGCTGTTTCTCAGTACTATCAATTTTTACAAAGCAAAATCACCTCCAGAATAATATTGCATATTGTATACATATTGTATTGTATACATATACAAATACTTTCTATTCAGGAAGTTGTAAAAAAAAAAAAAAAAAAAGGATATTGCATGAAAACCTTTTTCAAGTATATTCTGTTTTGCTCATAGGAAAGTTTTAGTTATTTGGCTTTATATCAATAGTGGTTGTACTCTGGCAATGTTATCAAGTTTGTGAAAGTGTCTGAACTCAGAATATTCTGACAAGTACAAAGTAGAGCTCATATCAGGAAAAATGTAAGTGTGAGAACATACAAATTAACACTAAGGGGGTTAGAGTAACTTAAGTGCAGCATTTCAGTCCTAGTATAGCCAGACAAGAATGGGTCGTACAGAGGCTCTGAAGGAGTATATTATCATTAGAAGTTTATTAAATTTAAGCTTACTTACTTTAAATAGATCTTCCAGTGATTACAGTACAGTCATGCAGTTAAATAATGTTGAAAAATTCCAAAGAATTCCCAATCAGGGCAGGTTAATAATGACAGAAATAGGCTGTGCAAAGAAAGGTGTTTTGTCTTCTCTTTTATGGTGGATGGGATCAAGGTAAATGTTTCAGTTTCTATTGCTATCTCATAAATATTAATTTATGCAGTTTAAAGGTAGTATGCTTTGGTTTGTCCAAAATTTCTGGGGACAATTTCTTTAGGTTTTTTAGTCAAAAGCATTATTCTTTGTAATGCCTATTGTAAATAAAATCATTGTGTTGATCTGCTGTATAATTTTTTGGAATCCAGTCACATTCCCCACAAGGCCATCCAGATGATTAACTCAGGAAATATTCTGTGTAGATGTGGGACTCCTCTAATGTCTAGATGATAAATTTTTTTGGTTGCCCTAAGGTGTAGCAAGTCCCTCAGTAGAATACTGTAAAATTACCCTCTGAGTAACTGGTCTCTGTCTTGTTCCTTTCTCATACTTTGCTCTGTAACACTTAAAAGAACTCCACTGAGGTGTCCTTTTAAAGTAATTTGTATAAATGGAGTGTATTGATAAGTCATCCAATTATGCTATTCCTTGGCTACTTTTGCAAATCTACATCCTCCTTTGACTCATGTAAGCACACAAAATTCTGAAAGTAGCAAAAACACCCGAAAGAAAAATCTCCAGTTGTTCCACATCAGTCATCTATGAGCAGCAATATAACTATTTGTGGGTTTAAGGATGTCATCTTAATTAATATACTTGACACAAGAATAGTTTAACTGAGCTCTCTCAATTAAAGTGAGTATTTAGGTGAAAACAAAAGCTTAATTTTTTTTTTTTTTCCTAAGTAATAGATATTAAAAAATGCCTGTTAATAGGAGATCACAGAGACCACAGTTAGCATCATACATAGTACATACCTCTGGTAAACATAAATTTTGGCAATGGTAAACATTACATTTTTTTCATGATATAAAGAATAAAGTCAGATGTGATGAAATAAAGATTTAATATTTAACATAGATGGCAACAATGAGAGTGTTAATAATAGAATAATGAAAGTTATAATATGCCAGGAGGAGGGACCCAGGCCCTGCTCAGTGGTGCCAAAAAAAAGGAGGAGAGACATGGGCAAAAACTGATGCCCAGGAAGTTGCATCTGGGTTTGAGGAAGAAATTCTTTACTGTCACTGCAGGTGACTACACTCTGGAACAAGCTTGCCTAGAGAGGTGGAGTCTTGATCACCAGAGGTATTCAAGAACCATCTAGATGTAATCCTGTACAATTATGTCTCAAAGTGAAGAGATTAAGAGTTATGCTGTGTTCTTTCTCTATCAAGATTTGTGCTCTTCAGCAGTCAGGGGTGGAAAGCTTGGATTCATCTGAATTACAGTTTCTGCTTCTGATTTATATTTTTAAAGATTTTTTTTTTTTATCAGATGGATCTCCACTTTTTAATTTAGTTATTGGCTGCTGAATCTTCATACAAAAAATTGATATGTGTTAAGCTATTCAGAAGTGGAATATTCATTTACAAGAATCCTCTTTTATGGTCCTGAGACTGTTTTAAAAGCAGATAAAAAGGTAGTCTTCAGATCCTTCAATGAGATTTTGAAGGAGAGTTTGTGTGACCTTTTGTCTTTGTTTTCTGAGTTTCTGAAAGTTCTAAACTACTTAGAGAGCTGAAAATCTTGCTGATGCTCAATGACTGTATAATCCATAATAATTTAGTCAACCAATGAAATCTGAGAGACCCGCCCTACAGATCTCTGTTGAGGTATAAGAATAACCTTTTTATTCTAATGATTTAAGGTTCACTATTCCCAAATCTAGTGTCCTAGTCTATAGAAATTTTAATATTATGTGGATATTTCTATAAACTGGTGAATTTTTCAGTTCATATGTTTTTATTATTTTTATAACACACAGATTTCTGTCTAGCACAAAGGTGTAGTGGAAGTAAAACCACATAAATGTCCAGGCTTGAAGCAATTGTTAAAAGCTCTTCCTGGGACACTCACCCCTACGGTGTGAACAAATCTGCCAGCAACAGGTAAGTGTTGCTCTTCTAGAGGCTTCTGTCTAGCAGATCAGGCTGCCAGCTGGAAAGATATTGTGGGAAACCCCTGGTGAGCAAGTGCAGTATTTTATAATATCCTTCCAGCTGGCAGACTGCCTAGGATGGTATTTCTGTGCACTCTTCAAAACACTTTAGGAAGTTTATTAAGATTGCAGGCAGCAACCATGACAACTGGTAGGAACTATATTTCTCAAGTGCACTAGAAAAGCACATATACAAATAAATGTACATTGTGGGAATATACAGGTCAATCCAATTCTCTGTTGTAATTTCAATATGTATTGAATAACATGGTAGCTGGCATCTGAGCATTATGGCTTAATCCAGGCAAGAAGACTAATGGAACAAAGCTTTACATTCACGTTTTTTGTACCTGTTTGTGTGTATCAGGTGATATGTTTTGTGGTGCTGGATCATATTTTTATATTCCTAGTCACACATGTGAACCTGTAGGAAGGTCAGTTAGCACTTAAAGTTATAAATGAAAACAATGAACTGCTATTACCATATGAGTAATTTTCTATTTACTAAAGGCTAAGAGCTCAGATAAACCAGGTCTCCTGATGAATCTTGTGATCAGTAGCCTGCTGTGTGTGCTGTGGTCAGATTCTGCAGAGCTGAGCCCTCCTAGAGAGAGCAGAGCCTGTGCTGTGGCCACCTTTTGTTCATGGCTCATGCTCTGTGGTGCAGTGCTTCACTTGCTGCTCTCTAACACTCAGACAGAAATCATCCTGACAAGTATGTGAGGAAAAACTAAGCAGACAGCAAAAGCAAACCCAAATAATGACTGAAAGAAATCAGTGGAGAAAGTAAAAAGGAGAAAATGAAAGTATGGTGAAGCCAAAACAAAATTTAAAAAATAAAAGGAGAAGTGGGAATAAAGAGTAATATTTACATGAGAAAAAATCTTTGGCAAAAAACAAATTATATCAAAATCTAACCAAATGCAGGCAAGGAAAATTGAAATTAAAAGGTTTTTACAACTTTGGCCTGTACAAATAGAAAGAAAAAGTTCTCCCATAAATCACAACTTCTAAGTTAATAGTTTCTATAATTTTTCTGCCAGTGATTTTAAACATCACAGTTTTAAAATCTAGTCTATTGAAAAAATTCTGATATGAGTAGACAGAATCTGGACAATGTTGGTTGAGATACAAAAAAAAAAAAAAATTAATTTGAGGTTATGTGATTTTGATCCCATTATTACAAAGATGATCCACTTCTTGTAGAATTGAGTTTTCACTTTTATGTTTCTGTATGATAGTTGTAGTTACACTAGTAAATAAGTAATCCTTACATAAGCAGTGAAAAATTTGTTCCAAGGTGTTAGCTGTCCTCTCACTATATTAAAATAAAAAAACAAAAAACCCAAAAACCTATCATTTGATTTAGTGATGATATAAAGAAGAGTGGAGAAAAGGAAGTGTGATTTTAGCTATAGTAAGATATAACTAGACTGACAAATTCTAGGACTACCAGTATTCTATTTAGATTCAGATTAAGAACAAAACAGCCCTAGCTCTTTCTCAGATTCATTCACTGCCTTGTATATCCTTGGAAACAAGGGTACATTTCACTGTCATAGTCACACTCTGATTGTTAGCACAAGATCAAATCCAAATATTTTATCTTGTTTCGAAGGTTCAAAGCTGAATACTCACCTTTTCTTCTTCTCAAAAAGCCATTTTGTCTGTATAGGTTTCTTCTGGACTGTTTAGAATCTGTCACCTCTCTCGGTATGGAAAAGGGTCTCTGTGTAAGGATACTTCAAGAATTTTATAGTAGAAACACCAAATGATTTAACTCTATTTTAAAAATCTTCCAAGAAAATAAGTGCTCCATTTTCCCCTTTAGTCTTATTACAGGAATAAACTGTTACAGCATATTACAAAATTGAATTGCTGCCCCACGAGAGATGACTGAGAATTGAAAAAGGAATTACTTTTAAGATATATTTAGTTCTAGAGTTTGTTACCTGTTTCCTGCAAATAATTGAAAAAAAACAAAAACCAACCAAAACCCCAAAATGTTTTGATAGCACCAAAACTATTTGGAGCCTGGTTAGAATATGTTTGTGTTCCAGTTACTGACAATTGTTAAGCAAGTGAACTAAAACTCAGAGGAAATTAGTTCTATTCAAAAAATCAACAGAAATCAGTAAAGCAGTAAAGGAGCAATGAAGTCTAAGTAAAAAATTTAACAGTAGCAAGCAGATTACATAGGCAGTAGTTTCTAACCTTTCCTTGGATTGTTGGCTAAACAGAAAATATTCTGTTCTTAGTTATGTCTGTGTAACTCCCTGCCTTCTGTCTGAGAGGTTTAGTTGCATCAGCAGTTCTTGTAATGATCTTACAGTCTTGTTGCAACTGAAGCAAATATCACTTGGCTCCAGGTTAATCATTGCTTTTTCTTGTGAACTCTTTTAAAGCACTGTAAAATGGGTTAAAAATGCTTACTCTCATTTGTTGGGCAAAGATGAGGCAGGCCGCTTATACTTGCTGGATTCAGGAAAGAGGAGGGAAAGGGAAAAATTATGTAAACTGTTGTATAAATAAGCATCTCAGAAAGCTATTTTTATTTTTCTAGTAGACTTTAAAAAGCCATTAAAAGAATAATTTTTCATCTACATATATATTTATGAATAATAATCAAATTTTATGGAAGTTTTGCTAGTCTTAATATACTAACATTGAACCCCTGCTTATAGCTTTCTGATAAAACCACTCTGAGCTTCTAAAACAAAATAAGAATATCCCTGCAGGCAAGAGGAACATGTGTTGGGAGAACCATTTATTGAAAAACATTTCCTTTGCATAAAAATTTTATTTGATATCAGGATTTCTACAATAAAGTTATACTTTGTTATGAAGAAAAGAGACAGATGATGACTAACTAAAAGTGAAAAAAATAAAAGGAATTTACCAATCCAGAGTTTTAAGTAACCCATTAAAAATGGTATTAAAATATTTTTAGAATTCTGAAAGATATGGGAATGATTTTACTTTGCTATATTCCTTATTTGTGGGTAAATATTCTGTATCTTGAACAGATGGAGGAGTCATGCAGTAACTGAATTACTCATGCAAGGCCATGTAAGGAAAGTAAGATTGAGCAAGAAACGGATACAGGTGTTTTGTAATCTAGGCAATAAAAAAACCTTCCTGCTTGCTGAAAATGAAGTGGGCTCCATCCAGCTTCGTGTTGCTTCTTTATACTTTTCCTTTCCACATGTTTCTCCTACATATCTGATTGGGACTTCAATAACCATAATTCTGTGAATGCAATAAAAATACAGAAAGGGAATTATGTGGAATATATTCATCTTAGCAAAATCTGAAATTAATACCTTGGACCTTATGTGCTTCAGGACCCTTTTCAGTGCTGGCAGAACTCTGCTCTTGCATGTTGCAGAGCATCTGAAGCAACTGAGATTTATCACTTTAGATCTCCTCTCAGGAACTCACAAGACTCTGTGACTCTAAGACCCCAAAAACCACTTAGCCAACATTTGATGACAGTTTCCAGTCCTTTTTTGTATGTTTGCATTTATAGCAAGGACAATATTCAATATTAGATGCAAATGTGCTAGCTAGGCATTATTAATACCATTATTGTGCTCCAAAATGTCGTAATGAGTAAAGTCTTTTTAAATTGGTAATCATTCTGTCATGACTTTTTCACATTTTTATATTCTATGTAAAATAAATTACAACAGTACCAGATTATCTGCTCAGCAAAAAAGTTGCATATGGCTTGTAGCAGAATATCAGATCACTATACATGTCTGAAGAAAATGCCATAAAACTTGGTAAGTATCATTACAGCAGCTTGAAGATCATCATTATTGACACTATATTCTGCACTTCTTATGGTAATATTTTACAGAATTTAATATATTAAGGGTCAGATAAAGTCACTGATTCAAAGAGAAAAGATACCTACAGGTAAATCTTCAGCACAAGAAATATTTCCGGCTCTTGGCAGGATTTTATGTAGTAAACTACTGCAACAGCAGGGTTCCCTTTGCAGCTCCTGTGATCGTGTTTACTTGTTATCAGGTAGCAATTGCTGATAATGGACTCCTGCATAGGCTCTGGGGTGAGATACAATCCTATTTAACTAACCCCATGTCTGAAGAAACAGGTAAGTGCTGCCATGGACCTCTCTGATCTTATGCTTGTTAATCACCTAGCTATTTTTCTGTCCAGTCAGGTACATGACAAGATCCTCCATTTCCCCCCTGCTCTTTGCAGAGCAATTAACCTAAAATGTTAAAATTTACATTGGAAACCATTATTATATCAACAGAGGAGATAAGTAGGCTTAGCTGAAGCAAAGGCTCTATATATTGAAGGAAAAGGTTTTGTGCAATGGTATGCAGGGCTAAAAAGCGGCAGTTAAAACAGACTTAAGTGATATTTAATTTAGAGTAAATGTACAGGTCCAGTTCCAGTTATAGGGAAATGCAACTGTAAAAGGCAAATCCTTATTTTTGCTCTACAGTCTTTGAAACAATAAGCTGGCAAAATTCAGTGAAACATTTAAAGCAATGTTATCAAAAATACAAAAAAAAAAAAAAAAAAGTTGTAAGAAACATGTATAGCTGTCTACAAGACAAGAAAAACTGAAAAAAAAATAGATTGATGTGTGTACTGGCACAGAGACTAGACAGCATGACAGACTCCATACATAGTTGATACAACTACACAAAGAACAGATGTTCTATCAATAGAGTGCACAGCAGGCCATGAGCAAAGGGTAGAACTAAAGTTTACTGTCACCTATCCATAGCTTTGCATTCCAGAAATCTGAATTCCCTTGTGAGAACTCCTAATCTGAGGTTCTTGGAGACATAATGCTAAAGTTGGAGCTCATTTCCAGAGAATCACTTCTACCTTCTCCCAAACTGTTTTTATACCCAGATAAAAAAAAAAAAAAAACCCTCAAGAATCACAGGGTCATAGAATGGTTTGGCTTAAACACCATCCAACTCCAATACTTCCTGCCATGAGCAGAGAACTTTTCACTAGACTAGAATGTTTGAAGGTCCATCCAGCCTGGTCTTAAACACTTGCAGGGATGAGGAGGCCACAGCCTCTCTGGACAACCTGTTGCAATGTCTCACCACCCTCACAGAAAGAATGTCTTCCTAATATCTAATCTAATCTTGCCATCCTTCAGTTTAAGGTCATTCCTTCTTGTCCTGTCTCTACATGTCCTTGACAAAAGCTCCTCTCCAGTCTTCTCGTGGGCCCCCTTAGGCACTGGAAGGCTTCTATAATATCTCCCTGGAGTCTCTTCTCCAGGCTGAATCCCAATTATCTCAGCTGGTCTGCATAGGGGAGGTGCTCCAGCCTTCTGATCAACTTGGTGTCTCTTTTCTGGACTTGTTTCAGCAAATCCAGTTTTTCTCTTGTGCTGGGAGTCCCAGACCTGGATGCAGAACCACAGGTGGGCAGTCGTACCATGCCTACAAATCAGTTAAATCCAACTTTCTGCATTGAGGAATAATGCATTATACTTTTGAAAAAAAGACATCCCCAGCTTTCTCATGGTTTTAATAATCAAGAAAAGGACTAACATTTCACTTTAAAACATGCACTTTTAAAAAAATAACATAAACATATATAAGCTCATTTACATACGTAGTAGTAATGGCATATGGAGCAGTGTAAGTAGTGAAGCATTTTAGTGATTCTGCATAACACTCTAAAAATGTTTCTTCTAGATTATGACATGAATTTCAATGACAGGGGCTTGGTGAGCAATACTACAGAAGATAGAATTGCTAATGAATGGTGTGCTTCACAGTAAATAAATGCCAGCTTTTTCAGAAGGATTTTCATATATGCAGCCTTACATTCTTGAGCATATACAATGCCTGTCTATGCCGTTACATAGATAATTCCATCTTTTAAGTCCTGTAACCGATGGCTGCTGCTCTAAAGCTGCAAAATGTACGCATCAACCTGGAACTTGAGTTGATCCTACTCCTTGTCCCTAGGTTTACAATCTCTTTTCACCAGTGTAATTGTCAGAGAAAAAAAATTGGTGCAAGGAATACTTTTCTTAAGGAAAATGACAATCCCACAAATTTAAAACTCTCTCCTCATCTTCATGACTGTTAAAATATTAAATATTCTTTCCTCATCTTTTTTATACTGTGATTAGTGTTGAGAATAGAACCTGATGAATGTTCTGTAAAAACTACTGGAAATATTACAGTTCAATGTGTTCAATTGCATTTATATTTGTATTATAAAACATCACATGAGGTTTTTGTTGTTTATTCTGATTTTTTTTCCATTATATGAATGATCAAAGGATCATTTGGTTCTTTTCAAAACCATGACTAGGCTGTAGAAATGTCGACATTTGGAGACTATTAGACTTTTTGAGCCTAGATTTTATTTATCCAGTATGCTAAAGGCAATAACCAGAGCTGAGTATTTCAGTTTTAACCTCATGAAGAACTTTCTTCACATTTACATGTAGAAATAAATTTAATTTAGTCTTACAAATGGCAAAAGATTTTTGGAAAGGCAGTGGAATTTTTAGGAGTTTTATGTTTCTTAGATTCAACTACTCATGCAAAGCATGTACTGAAGCACTTTGAATTTTATTCCTAATAGTTGGGATATTCTGCTATTATACTGCTATTTTCTCCGTGTATTTTAAATTCTATATTTAGGTTCAAATCTCCCTCTTTTCTCATTCCTTTTCATTCCTGCTTTGTACCTTTTTTTGGTGGAATAAGACTTATGATAGCTGAGAAAATAGAGAGACTGTAATACCAGTCCAATCATAAGCATGAAAAATTATGGTTTACTAAAATTTGAACTGTTGCATGAAATGAATAGATAAATATTTTTAGGCTAATCTTGAAAAATCATACCTGACTGATATCACATGTATGACTCTGTATTCAGTTTTTGAAGTATAATTTTAAAGTAACTACCTATATTTATTCTGAATAGATGAGCAAATCAGAATTTGTTATCTGAATTTTATTATTAGCATTATTAATGAATAAAGGAAAGAAGCTGGAGATGATAGGAGGAAACAGTCTGTAACTTGCTTTATTGGTTCAGAGTCCCTTAGTGTTTATTTGTGATTGGAGGGGTTTTTGTACATATTTACCACTAATTGTTCAGTATCTCATGGACAAGATAAACACTTCTATAAAAAAGAAACACAGAATAAAATAAATACCGTATTAGTAGTTAGGCCTCAACTAAGCTAGATGGGAGGGTCACCAGTAAGTTGTCTTACTGTATATTTTTCTGAACATCAAGCAATTTTTTATAAGTTTTTTTAGATACTTATACTTTTTAGATACTTAATACTGAATATTTAATTATTTTTTTTTTTTTAGTTATAATTAATTATTCTAGGTACTTAGAGCAATAACACTTCATCAGCTAATCCCTTAAGGTACTAAATTGTAGTCTGTATAAAACCATCAATGCCTAGACTGACCTTTATGTAATTAAAACTGTTTTCCATGAGCTTTACATTATTCACTTGTGTATAATAAAGCACAAGGTGTTCTGATGCATTTAACACATTAAAACTTGGCACACTTCAGAATTACTTAGGGATAATGCATGTGTGTTGTTTCAAAACATTTCTCAGGCAGAAATAACAAATACAAAATGAATTGAAATGTGAAGAATACTTCTATTATACTTTTTTAGATTAAAAAAAACCCCCACAAAACCTGAAATATGTAAAATCAAAGTGTTTTTTATAATTTGCATTAAAATGTCAATATTTTATTTATTGATTCTTGAAAGTATAACACTCTTTCAATAACAATATGAAATTGAGTCAACTCCTTTGACAGTGGTGAACACAAAATTTTATTATTGTAACTTCATCAGCTTTTCAACTTACTGTTCAGTTTGTAGTCAGAACTCTTTAAAAAAGAGTTTTTAAAGTTAAAAAAGAGTTTTTAAAAAGCTTCTTCCCTTTCAGATCTTTACAAGTGAAAGCAATTTGCCTACTTTGCTTTTTTTACCACAAAAACAGCAAATGGTAATGGAAATAGACACCTGCCACCAGAAATAAAAAACAGAAAAAGGGCATTCAGCTCCTCCAAAGACTTTTTTAATGTAACTGGAATTTTTTTTGGACATGTTTTGAACAAAAGCAAATTTCTCTAATTTATATTCTCTAATATATGCTGTAAAATGACTGTGTATTTATCAATATGGTCGTAATATTAGATATAGAGTTAAAACTAGCAAATTCTTGCCACTAAACTGTTTTTATTAATTCTTTTTAGAATTTTACTTTTGTTTATGACTTCATCATGCACTGTATTTGTATCATAAGAGCACTGTGATATGCAACTATTATCCAGCTACATATCTTTTTTTTTTTTGGACAATGTATCCTTTACTGTCACAGTGACCTGATATGTGGATAGAATAAAAAAGGTGTCTTAAATGGAGTAAAAACCTAAAATATGAGGAGGGATTAAAAAGGATTAATTCTCAGAAATTTGTCAATACTACTTCACTATTGATCTAGGACATATAATCACATCTTGTTAAACCAGTGAAGCACCTCATGGTCACACTTTTTCCTTATTCACCCACAATTCCCTTTTGTAGAAAGGAATTTAAAGGGAAATATGAAAGGGTAATACTGCAAGACAGCAGATAACGGGCTTAATCAGAGCATAAACTGTGAATGTCTGAGAAGCTGAGGAGGTTTTCAGTTATGAGGTATCAGCAGGTGACTGCCAGCAGGCCAGGCCTTTTGTCCTTGTAAAGTTTGGAGATTCATACAGAACCACTATGCTTAGACTTTGCCTTTTCCAAATGTGTTTGGGTGCAGTTGATGCTGAGTATGGATCATGTTGTTCTTTAACAATGTCTTGGTTTAGAAAGACAGGTATCTGTTAGGGAAAGCTGGAGTTTCCCTTGGAATGGAGAATGTGAAAAAACACCCTCCCTCCAAGTTATTACAATTTAGCAATTAGGAACTTTCAGGCAAAAATATGGGAATAAGAATAACAATCATCTAGATCCAAGCCCCCTGCCATGAGCAGAGACACCTTCCCCTAGACCAGATTGCTCATTGTCCCATCCAACCTGGCCTTGAACATTTTCAGGGATGGAGCATCCACAGCTTGTCTGGGAAACCTCTTCCCGTGCCTCACCACCCACAGAGAAAAGATCTTTTTTCAAACATCTAACCTAAACCTACTCTCACCAATTCCTTGCTTGCAAAACTCTTGTGCTGGCATATAAGATATTTTAAGGGTTTTTTGATTATGTATTTTATATTAGTTGAAAAAGTTTAATACTTCAGCCTTTTTTGTAGATGAAGAACTAAATATCACTATTAAAATACCAACATAAGCTCTTTTCAAAGTATTCATTAGTGTATGAATGATGTGAAAACTATTAGTCCAATGAATAGTCTTTCTTTTCTTCTAAAACTTGATGAAATATTGGAGCCAAGCTGATACACTTAGCATGAGGTGAGAAGGATCAGAAGAGAGAATACTATTTTTAAATGCATTATTTACTTCCATGTCTATATTTTTTTCTACTATTCTTAAAAATGATATTATTTTAAGTTGTTATCATGGCAGAATTCTCCTGCAAAAAAATTAATATAAGATTTTAAAGAAAAATTAGGCCTCTATGAAAGTTATTCTGAAAAATATAGATAAAATGAAATATCCTATATTGATTACAATGAAACCTAAAGTTAATTGGACAAAATTGCTAAGCAGAGGCATATAAACTAAAGTATAGAAATGGAAGGAATTGTATCAGTTTACTTTGATAATCAGATTGTGTTTGTGCAACTATGAAAGGATTTAAGATGATACATTCAAATAAAAAATTTGATGGCAATATATTTGTGTTAATTTTTGGAACATTATCTTTTCAAAAGCAGTTTGCCTTCCATCTTTCCTTTTAAACAAAATTGTCTTAGAACCAATGAGTTTTGTCATTGATGTAAATACTTAATTAGACCAAAACTGAGCACTTGTGAAAATTCTTGCCATAACATTTACATAATTTAAATTACCATGTAAATGACAGCATTGTAGGATAAAAGCAATTTTATATTACAATTGCAATTGGATGGTTGTGTTTTCTTTCATGTTGCTACATTTTAAGTGCTTGGTACAATTAATAGTAGTTAAATATTTATGGTTTTTTTCCTAATTTATTGTGTTTTAAGAAAGCATCTACTAAATACAAAAATGACACATTCCTAAAAGTCTGATGTTTTATTAAATACTAAGCTCTTTTTCCTCTTAAAATTGTATTTTAATCCTAAATCTATAAAAAAAAATTCTTGAAATTGTCTGTGGAAGACACAGAATAAATAAAACCTAATCAAGCTATCATATTTATTAAATGTTTGACAGTAGTTGCTGAATGCCTAAATTTTAATTAACTGCACATGTTCTCAAAGCTTTGCTATGTTTCTTTTTCTCACTCAAGAACTATTCTGTGATAGAGTAGGTTGTTTGTAATATCTAATTGAGAAATGCAGAATTCAAGCTCTGTGTAGGTGATTCATGAATTTTTCACCCCTGCTGACAGCCACATTGACTTCTGTGTAATTCTTTAAACTGATTCAATCACACTCATGCTGTTTATACTTTTAATTGATTGAATTAAAACATCATTTTAAACACTTAATCATTCCATTAGGCAGGATTGTGTTTGCCTAGTCTGTGTTCAATCCAGCACAAAAAAAGCACAGATTTCTTATTTACAAGGGATGAGAAAACCCATTCCTCAGTCTCTCAGTCTCCCTGTTTTGGTAGTCTCATGAAAGCATTTTGGAAAGGAGACTGAAGAGGCACTCTGGTATTAATAAACCTATGAAAGACTGTAAGGATATTCTGTTTTGGAAAAATAGAGCATTGGTTTATCATCTCAGAATTAACTGGTAAATAAACCTTAAAGTCTGCTGCTTCCAAAACAAATTTATAACATGAATTTCTATTCCTTAGAATTTTCCAGTGGAAGCCCTTGGAAGAGTGCTGTCAGCTTGGAATATATAATATTTTTCATAAAATTTAATTTTAAAGAGCTCTCTTTACTTAACAGAATAAGTACAGACACATCCTGAAGCTTACAAACCTTGACAGCAACCTTTAGAAAAGTAACAACAGGAAATGCCTAAACTACCAGAGTAATGTTATTGATAAAGAAAATTCTCTGACAAATTTCAATTGCTTTCACAATTCCTGACTAAAATTTATGGGCAAACTATGATTTTTCAACCTATATTTCTGATTAAATTTACTATTAGTAATATATTTATCAACAATGGAAAAGCAGACACTTCTCTTTCTTATTCCATTTCTTTTGACTCTTACTATTTGCTTTCCTCCTTCTAAACTTTCTAAATCTGTGGCAAAAAGCTGAGCTTTTGCCATTTTATTTTAATAATGATTATGGTTTTATAATGTTACTTTCTGCATATTTCCATATAGTAGTATCCATATAGTACAACATCCCTTTCATTTCTCTGATATCGTTCCATAAGCATATTTTAAGATATTGACTATGTAAGTAGTGATAAAAATATTTCTAAAAGCTCTTCAGATATATGACAAAAATTTTTGTGGGAGGCAATGAAGAAGCCACAAACATGATCACTCAAAATTTTTCACTAATTCCTCATGAATGCTGCTTATATTAAAAATTGTTAGAAGCTTAAAATATTACGTATGCAGAAATGAGACTTTTAAATACAAAATTATTCTGTTTTTTTCCAAACATGGATAATATTTATTTTGTATTAAAATTTTATTGACTTAGAGGAGACATCATTCTGTTCTGAAATGCTAAGAAACTTTTATTACAACTTTGGTCAAAACAGTCACTGTCTCTTGATTTCTGTGCTTAATGCCTCTCAATGATGTGCATATCTACAATGTTAATTTATTTATTTCTAATTTCACTCCTGAAATCACAACCTGAGCTGTTGTGCTCAAGCTGTGTTCTTCTCTTTGTATCTGTCATCTCTGCTAATAAGGATTTGCATGCCAAATTAGGCCCTTGGTTACAGATTAAATTCCATTACATTCATATTATGTCCTCAGTGATAACTCCATAATATTATGACCTTAATTGTGCTGGTGCACCTGTAACTAAATAAATTTTAAGCCTGATTCAAAGGTTATTGGAAAAAAAAATGTCTTTATACTGACTTTAATAAGCTTTAAATAAGGCCTTTACTTAACAACTCTGTTAATGACATGTAATAGTAATTTTCTTAGCTATGTTGGTTAGTAGCAACAATCAAAAGTGTTACTGATTCTTCTTTTAAAAGGCAAACTTTAAACAGCTATCTGAATTCAGAAATGAAAATAATAGTTACCCTTAAGAGCAATACAGTTAGAGTTAGTCAAAAAACAGCACTGTTTTTAAGTATTCACAGCATATAGTAAAATTGGATATTTGGCTTAAATAGAAAATTTCATCATAGGAATAAATGTCTTTATTGCTAAGAAGAGAGTAAAATTTCAGTAAGACATATTTTTGAAAGAAAACAAAGGAGAAAATTATCTATCTGATAAATATAGAATGTATATGAATGTTTCAATAAAATATGTATCTTTTATAGGCCACTTAGGTGAGAAAGTGGTTTTTTTGCTATGAGCCACTGTAAAACTGCAGTACAAAGGTGCTTTATGTAATCACAGAAAAGAGTGATAAAAATTTTTAATTATGCTTAAGTTGGTTAGTAGCCTATATGTACTAACTAAAATTCTTTGTGATACTCCAGAATATTCCTAATTTGGATTTTATCTGACTTTAGATAAAAAAAAAATATGTTTTTATAAATAGAATTTAGCTATGTATTGTTATAAAACTTTAGGTCAGGAAGAAAGCTATGAACAGCTTTTATTCTAAAAACTGTTGCTATGACTACTTGAGTAGCTCTTAAGGTGATGTCCTTTTTTATTTAAAGTATTTTTAGTACTTTAGTTACCCTAACAACAGGCTACACTCAAAATAGTAACTTCTAGCAAGTTGGTTCTTGTTTGCAAAGAAAAATCTCATCTTTATCTTTCCTGATGAACTTCTAGTCATTAAATAATGGAAATGATAAAAAAAACCCCCTAAGCTTCAAAACCATGTTTTACATATTTATCTTCTTTTAAAAGCTTCAGTCCACACTGCATCAAATAATCTCTGTTCATATTTTCACTGGATTTTTTTAAATGAGAAGATCAGATGATCCAGGTGGAAGAGTATGAAAAATATTATTGGCTGTCAGAGCATATTGTATTTAAGTAGACATATATTTTTTTAAAATAGGCTGTAACATTTTATATAACTTCTCTTACATCAGTTAAAGATAGGGCATTATACGTGTTTTTTTTTCTCTTCAGTCTCCATTCCTGTAAAAAAGAGTTTACTTTTTTCTTACTAAAGCAAATGTCTTTATCAGACATGAATGGCATTGAGTGCTAGAAGAATCCTCCTTCTCACTCACAATTGAATGGCACAAGTTAAGAGCATAAGAACTGCATTGGTCATTGTTTTCTGACACACTTTTCAGTTCCACAGTGGTTTGTAGTACAGGCACTCTGCTGAGTAGAAACAGTAGGTCTCATTTTGATAAAATTTGCAAATTTTTTATTATTCTTATTTATTCCAGTGGCGATTTCTAAAATTTTCATGAACTGCTGTGAGTATCCGCCATCTGATCTAACAAGAAGCTGTTTCTCATCTTTGTTTCAAATTTGCCACCTGCTTCTTTCAGTTGATCCAGTAAATAGTCCTCTATTAAATTTCTCCATGTCAGTCTTTATTTTAAAGATCATCTATCATGTTCTTCTCTAGTTATGTCTTCCATGCTGAGAAATATTATTCTAGAAGATATGCTCTGGATGTGCAGATTGTTAGATGAATTTGAAACTGGGTAGTCTATAATTTTTAAAGGGTGATGGTTTATGTCTTGAGGTCTGGTAGCTGATAATAAGTGAAACATCCCTGGAGTTCATATTGGTCAACACAGGCTTTAGGAAGCTCATCAAGAACAACCATATTGATCAGAGCAGTCTGGAAAGGGGTTGACTGAGTAAGAGCTTAGCAGAAAAAAATTGGCTAAATTAAAAAACAACCCAGTATGCAGTAAGGCCAGATGTTCTCTAAACAAGAGTCTGCTGGAAGTCAAGCACAATAACACATCCATCACAGCAGGGACCTGGCCAATCTGAGCTCATGGATGAGATGGTCCTTGTGCAGTCATTTCTAGAATGAAGAGACACACAGAGAAGCAGCTCAGAGTTTATTCTCTGAGCTGCAGAAATAATGGAACCAAATTCCTGTGTAATAGCAGATTGTTACCTGGAAAAATAGCAGATTGTTGTGTCTTGGAAAGCTGAGGTTTTTCTTCCTTCTTCCTGTGGGAGGCTAAGGCAGCACAAGAGCTGTCCAAAAGCAGAATACCAAAACAGACTAGCCTTAGCACATCCCTGGAACCATGAAGGTAGGTGCCCAAAGCCCAGGGCTGAGTCTGCCTCTGGTTCTTCCCAGCCTATCCTGTTTCCTGGCTGCAGGTTTCTCTCTAGCCACTCCCATGGAGAACCTCTGCCCTATCCCCAGTCTGGCAGAATCAAAAAGAGCCCATATTAAAGAAGCTTTTGTATGAATCATAACTGTGGTGTAGTTGCTAACTTTCCTGTCACAGAGAGCTGTAGTCAGACGTGTACTACATGTAAGTGAATGACTGTCTGAAGGCAGGCACTGCTGGCAGGTCATTTAGAATGCCATGCAAAACAGACTGGGGTGCTGGTAAGGCCCTGGCAGCTAACCCAAAGAGTCTACAGTAAGGTGCCTTGAAGCTTCATCATTTCTTTTCTGAAAATTAAGTAACTAGAAAACCAATTTACCACTTGTTCACAAACCTCTAAATTCTTAGTTTCTCATGAAATCAACCAAACCAAGAATTCTGCCATATCAATAAACATGTCTATAGATTTTCCATGATCATCGTGACATAGCTTATCACAAAATTTAAATATTAAGTGTTAAATTTAATGTATTCATTATGCCATATAACCAAGACAGAAAAAATGGTGATATCAGTCATTCAGTTTCCACTTCTGGACATATGTAAATGGTGGGTATATAAAGGATCTATGCAAAAGTCAGCTGCAATGCCTGAAAACCGGTATGTTTTCATAAAAGAAAAAAAAAAGGAACAGCAAATGGAAAAACACAGAGTTTTATTGAAATGTAAAAATTATCACTGGAACATGACAAAATTAGATATAAAGATGTTTCTTGTGTCAGTGAAAACACAAGTGTTGATAGATATTACAGGGACTTTAAATGGGGAAATTTCCATATGAAACTGTGGCCAACATTCTGTTATTTTTTTCAAGACTACAATCTAGAATAATTCTAAAGAATAAATGATTACTTAACCCTAATTACCATTATGCTTTATTGATATATATGGCTGTCTATTATTAGCAGATAATAATTTCCATTCCTGTCAAATGGACTGGTTATTCAATTTTGCCACAACTTGTCTGGTGTTTCAAGTGGGAACTGTTGCTGGAGCCCCTGAGATACTGGTGACATTTGCATTTTTATAAGACTTTTCCTAGTAGTTTGGAGTTTTTTAATTACTAACCCATGTAAGAGCATCAATTTCCTTTCCTTCTGATAATATTTTCCTATTTTTAAGTGTCATTTCCATATTTGATACCTCATTCCCAATTCCATTGTCCATGGTAGTAGTATTTTCTCTCTGGAACATGGAGCTGTAGGTATCATAGAACTCTTCTTTAGACTGAGTATGACCATGTTCAAGTTGGCACTTCCTGTCTTTGCACAGATTATGCTAATTTTACCTGCCTTACATCTTTCATCTTTCTGAGCCTTCTGTTGAATTCATGGGTTTGTTTTTCTTGCTCAAAAACCTGAGTGCATTGCTGCCTCCTTTACTCTGCCACTAACAACCTTCCAATTTAGTATTATTACAAATACCACCTAATCCCATTGCAGACCAAGATTTTTATGATGACAAGAAACAACCACACCTTTTTGTAAATAGGTACATGAAAAAAACCAGATTTTGAAATAGGAGAGGACGAAGAGAATACCAGGAAGACACAGGAACATGACTACATTACTTTAGCAGATTATGTTTTTGGATTTTTTTAAGTTGTAAGTGATTCACATCCATTATGCACTTTAAAGTAAGTGTGTGTCATTTGGAATGTTCCTAAATGCTACTGGCACCTTCTCAACCAGGAAGGCATTGATAAAGAAAAAAAAGCCAAAAGGAAATTATTGAACAGAGAATAAGAGAAAATTATCAGACTATTAACACGTAAACTTTGACATTTACTTGGGAAGATGAAAAGTATCAATGGCTTATATTTCCAAAGTAATGTACATCTTGGGGAATAAAGAGGGATCTTCTGAGTTCAGCATTTTGGAAAGACTGAGATCTAAACCTTTGAAACAGGAGGCTCCCCAGGACTTATGAAAACAAACAGATATGTCAATATGCGTGTAATAGAGGAGGTCACATGAAAGTGATTATAAAACTTGTTGGTATTTTCAAAGGTTGGTGTTGTCAAGGTTGCTGTGCATATTAGATATACATGTACCCGTAAGAAATTCATAGTCAGTTTATAAATATATCCATTACTAAATATTCCCAAGAGAATCGAGAATCATTGAGAGATTTCTTTGTAAGAAAAACTGCATATTTTGTTTCCAGCAGAGAAAAAAACAAACACATCCCATGGTCGCTAGTTTAATCTTCACTGCAGGTACTGAAAAATATCACCAGTTGCTTCAAAGAGGTTAACATGCACCAAATTCTGTTTTCCAGTAGGCAAATAAAAAAAACCCTGTCTCAGTAAAACCAGCTTCATTGCTGCTTAACACTAGGGTGGCTTTTTCAAATATGTCAGTAGAGAGATTTAGAGATGTCCTGTGGTCCATTAAGCAGGTGCTAGATACAGAGATGGATTGTTATCCTGCAGGGCTGCAGAGTCACTAACATCTTTACTGAACAATCATTTAGCACAGATAACTATCAGCAGGCTCTCTCACATGAGNAAAAAAAAAAAAAAAGCTATCTTTAGCAGAAGTGGTTTTGCTCATGTAATAATTAAGTACGAGATTGACATGAACATGGATTGTCTCAAGCATTCTAAAAAATGGGCTTTTTTTGGTCACCAGTGTCCATAACAGTTTGAGGAAGATGGGTAGTATGCTTATCATCTTCTAAAATAAGGATACATGTCACAGTTAAAGTAAAAAGTAACAATTTGTCCAAGTCAAGAGACTAAATAACACCCTTAAGTGCTGTTGGTTTTACCTCATTAAAGGTGTGCTTAAATCTAAATGTGCACTTCAACCAGTATCAATATATTTGATTTGAAATAAGGTTCTATAGTGTTTCAAAACTAGGCAAAATAAACATTCATCGTTAAAAAAATATAATCTGTCATGGAAGTCTTGGATAGCAATATAAAGTCTCAAAAGAAAGAAGAAAAGTGTTTCACATAGAGAAATCGGCATTTCCTCGAAATTGCTTCCTAACTTTTGGCAACTAAAGGTTTAGCAGTTTTCAGGGCGGAATATTTCCATTAAGACCTTCTGTTTTTAAAGGTCTTGATGGAACTCTCCTACACAAAAGTGTAAAAGTGGGTAAGCCCTTAAAGATACTTATACTGGAGGCCCCTACTCTATTCTAAACTCTGTGATGCATTTTTCTAGCAGGTGAAAAAGTATTTCTAATAGTTTCATTTAAACCGTTTTATTATTATATTGATTGCTGCCTACTTCTTAAGATGTGTAACTTTTGCTATTCAGCCTTTTTATACCACACATGATATTTACAGACCTTTAATAAAGCTTATTTTGACTATGTCTATTCATGATAGTCTTGCATGACCCATTTACTATTCCCTAAAATGTCATTATTTCCTTTTATCCATTCCCATTTCAGGGAATCTCAGAAATTTATTTCCACTTCAGTGATAATTTTCTCAATATGTTCTGTATCTTTTTAGTTCATTTGAAAACAGGGAGACTAGACTTGATCACAATATTGAAGATCCAGGTGCATCAAAGATTAACATAATGATATAATTATATTGGGTTTGCTTCCTAACATTCTAATACCACTTCCAGCTGTCACTGGCGATTTTAGAACATGTTCAAAAGTCTTTTTAAGGTTTGTTTCCTGACTTTTAATGACTAAGACTTATCGTTATGCATGCATAACTAGAACCACTTTCCTAAATACTCTTTATATTGTTTTTATTAATACTGAATTTCCCCTGTTATTTCATTATCCAATTATCTTTTAAAGCCAGCATTAATCTGATTAAGTTGAATAATTTGATAGGAGCATTGAATTTTGTTAATTATTTTCTCATTTCTTTTGTGAGATCATAATACCCATACATTAGAGTCCATAGCAGAGATGTATGCTGTTGATCTTCTTCCATTAAAAATTAATTACTTATTTCTACCCTTGTTACTTACTTTCAAAATATATTAACCATGGAGAGACTATGAAAAGAAAACCTCTTTTCATCTGTTTCTGTTAAAGTTTGGTGAAGGTCAATATCCAAATTTGTTTTTTAAATTCGTGGGTGCAATTGCAGCATTATATCTACATCTGAATGCATTTTGGCAGTTTCAAAGAACTTGAGTTTATGATACATTATTTCCCTTATTTCCTATATCAACACTAATTATACATTATATACTGTTATATAATTATATAATAGTATGTAATGTATAATTAGTGTTTATAATTATTATACATATGCCTATGGGAGGCACCTATATTTCAGTACTTTAGTTCAGATCAGGAGGTACTTTTCATCTCCATCTTCAGCTTCTCTCTAATTAGAATCAAAGAATTTTTAAGATTGGAAGGGACCTGAGGAGGTTGTTGATCCAACTCCCTGCTGAAAACAGGTTTATCTATGATATTGGACTGGGTTTCTCAGCACTTGGTTCAGTCAGAGCTTGAAAACCTTCAAAGATGGGGACTTCAACATGTCTTTGGACAACCTCTTCCTCATGGTGGAAAAATTTTCCCTTACTTCCGATAGAGCCTCTACTGTCTCAGTTAATTCCTATTGCTACTAATTCTCCTATCTTACACTACTGTGCACAGGTATTGGGAGACCCATTGATTGCTTTCTCTTCACATGAAGATCTGAACATTTGATCAGAAAAGCTGATTAGACTGGTGGTTCATCCCTAGTTGATCCATACTGACTGTTTCCAAGAACGTTTTCTCTTTCATGAATCAATCACAAAAATTTTAAATAGTTTTACTCTAAAACACATAATTTAGCCTCTGAAACATAGTTTATTGCTTAGATTGTCAACTTTGATGAATATAAAGGAAGTTAAAACAAAATCTGGACTGTCTCCCTAAATACTTGAAATAGATTTTTAGTGAAAAATTAGACTTATTTTTTGCTACATTTAAAACTCAGTCCTTCAAAGATCTGTGCAAAATGTCCCATATTATTTATAAAACCAAAAACTTTAGGAAAAATATTCTGTATTTATAAAAGATGGACTAAAGAATTTGCCAAATCTTTACTATGGCTTTAGGATCTTATTAAGAATCCATATTCAGCTGAAATTACAGCAAACAAATAATTTTTATTATTATTGTAAGGAATTGGCATCATATGCAAAATGAGAAGAGTAACAGCAGAAAAGACATGCTTTCTTCAAACACTGAAATATCACATCAGTAAAAATATATTCCAGTCCTGCTGCAGGCTGAATTTTAATGGATGCCCATGATATGCCGAGAGCTGTAAATATTTGTTCCTTATTTAATACATTATTTCTATCTCCATCTGTTGTAAGTGGCATTTTATGGGAATGAGTTCTTGAAAGAGGCAGTTTTACTGCTTATAGTGTAATACAAACAGTATCACATTGCACTCCAAATAGAATTGAGTTAAAAGTTTAAATCTTCCTTTGAAATCTTTTATGGTTTAATTTAAATTAGAAACTTTCATTTATACAGACTTATATGAAACATCTAGAAAAGTCTACCATGTTAATACATGCTCTGTAACAATCTCTCTATGTATGTTTTTATATTTTTTGTATTTGAAGACATCTGTATTTCTGCCGTATTTAGGATATATAAAAATTCAGAGTTCCTTGATGCTAGTAAAATTTTCTTGAACTCATTCTTGAAAGAACTGTTGTATGACAGACAGAGCTACCACTGCAATTCTATGATTTCTGTCAAAGAATTGCTTACACACAACCTGTCTCATGGTCACAAAAAAGGCCTGAATGATTTATTTAATATGGATAATGAGTTGTACAAGTGCCTGGGTTAACTTGATTCTGTAACTTTTCTTATCTGTAGCTAAGCAGCACATGTTGCTGGAATGGATATAAAGGGAGTAACGGTAGGCGCCTCTGAGCTACTAATCCAGGTCTCATGGTGAGTAAAAAGTGTGACCTAATCCTGATAAGGGAAAGATAGTCTAGTATCTGGAAACGTGGAAAAGGGAGGTCCCTGAAATTTCCAACTTAGGAAACATTCAGTGTGAAACATAGTTAGGATACAGGCAATTCTTATTACTGGAAAATAAACCACTTTTCATCAATGTATGTTTTTACATAGATATCATACATCTCTAATTAGCAGACATGAACAGTATTTTGGCTATTGATTTCCATAACCAGCAGTGGAAATGTCAGACAGAATTATCTTTATACTGCATAAAAAATATGTCTGAAAGTAAATGCACTTTATAAATCTCTAGGTTAGGATCTATGATTAAAGTGTTGTGCCTGCAAACCCCCCAAACTGTGCCCCCCCCCCCCCCGCCCCTTTCTTGGGATTGCTAATTTAAGAAAGATGATTGTAGATGACAATGGTCATTCTTGTATATTTAAACTTGAACCATTTAATTAGGTTTTCTAATTATTAAAAGAAGGTATTAAAAGAAGACCACAGAATAGAAGAAAATAAACGGATGCAATCCAGACACATCTAGGAATCCCTTTACTGTCAAAATGAAAGAGACAGCAAGATAAGGCAGAATACAGCAAATTCAGGCTATAGCTAGCTCATAGGATTGCACAGAACCCCAAAAAATAACTTTGAGGCAAGTCAAGAATTTCCAAGTAGTATTTCTACTCCTTGCAATATCTTCTCTTCTAGTATTTTCTCTTCAAATGCTTATTATGAACGCTTGTTATATGTTCACAATATATTTTTAAGAGAGCAAATGCCATTAATCCTGCTGGGAGTCAGTTATCACAAGGGACAAAGATTTTAAAACAGATTTTGAAAAGTCAGGTCCCCTAATACATCTCATTTAGTTATTCCTATTCTAAAGATGCAATCTTAAGTCCATCTCATGTTTGCAAAATGATGCACATGAAAATTATCAAGCTCAGTCAATAGTAGAAGTGGGAACTAAGACTCCAGCAACAAATCTCAATCTTATTTTGTATGTATTGTCATTGTTACCATCTAATTATTTTACATCACTTTCTTTGGGCCACAAGAGTTTATTGAAATTTGAGATTAATTTCTGTACTGTAGCGGATGACTCTTGCTGATTTTTGATTTTTTTTTACTTTTTTTTTTTTTTTCTTTTTTTTTCCCATAACTTAAGAAAAATACAGAAAATTATTTCCAAAAATATAACTGACTATGTCTATATAGTTTCTATTCAGACCGTGGTGGTGTGATATTAGAAAAGGTTCAAAAGATCCATTTGCAATAACCACAGAACAAGAGCAGGCTGTGGCATTTTGCAGAGCTGTACATTAATGGCTCTGTTGTCAAATTCAAAGTGCCACTGAGCTGTAGCTGTTGTAACACTGCACAGAAATACAAGGATACACAAGTTAGTTGAATTATATTTTAAAGTTGACAGATTGCTTTACAAAATATTGACTTTCCAAGATAGTAAGTTTTGACAGCTGCTTGATATGTCATACCGTAACAAAGTATCTTAAATATGACCATCCTCATTTAATTTGGTGATTTTTTTAAAATTTATGCAATTAAAAATAAACTGATGCTTGTCACTATCAAATTCAAAGTGAGAAAATTATTGCATTTCATGTTTTAAAATATAAAAATAGCATATACAATTGTGATCCCCTAAAAATAAATCTCCTAGGACTCTGCAGAGTTCAGTAATATTTCCTTATTTTTTTATGTAAAACAAGTGAAGTTAATAATTTTTTTTTACTATTTCACTGGGAGAATGATCATGCCTAGAGTGAAACAATGTATTAAATGCTTTACTATAAGTAAATGAAAATGCAAAAACTTTTCTTTCCAATATGTAATGCTGTCAAAATAATTTCAAGTATTGTGGCTAAAATTCCTTTTCTCTTCACGGTGTCAGTATGCAAGAGCTATTTGACTATGTAAATAGAGTGTCACTTCCTTAAGTCCCATGCAATTACCCTGTGTTCTGAAAGACTGGCTTGCTTAAGCTTATGGAACCCTTATGTGGAAATGTTTCAAGGTGCAGACTAAATACACAAACCTATCTATAAATTACTTTAGACTAACCCAAGTTACACATTTAGGCATTTAGGAAGGCCAAGGTATTTAAAAAACCACTAAAGAACTTATTTTCCAGAACTACTTGAACAGTGTAAAATGAATGATTGCCTCCAATATGAAATACTTGCCTAAATTTGGAGGCCTACACATTTTCAGAAACGTATCTAAACTTAGGCAAAATTATCTGATGTTGTGATACATATGGAAAAATATCTTGCATCAAAATAATTGGATTCCACTATACTTGTTTTAATCTGTGAAAATTCTTTGGTAACTCCAAATATTTTTTTTTCAGTGAAAAGAAGTCCAAAACATTAAATTCTGGTTGAAACATTTTCCCAAAAGCAAAGAAGCTTTTTTTTCACAAGATTCAAGTATATTATTTTTTTTTCTCCCCTGTGGAGGAATATTCCTGTCATCAGGGTACAGACAGATTCTTTTCCCCCCAGTCTGAATACAGATTGTTTAAAAACCTAAGTTTAGAGATGTTTCTGTTCCAGAAGCCACTTGCACAAGGGCTTCGCCTTGTCAACATCAACGCAGACTTCAAGCCACTCTGTTCTCTCCTGAAAGTAGGGCTGAACAATATGGTGATGCTATTTTAACAAGGAGTTGGAAAAGCAACCTCCTTGGTTTTGACACCAAGGTAATAATCTGTGCTAAGGAAGTGGAATAACTACATTTAGTCATTTTCACCAAGACCATGTCTACTTTGCTGTACCTTTTCTACTTGAAAAGTGAAACTTAATAGAATTTTGCAGGGAATACAATGAAAAGAGAGGTCAACCACTATTTTTCCTTTATAAAGTATAGAATTGTTGTAGTCGGGTATGGACAAATTATAGGTTCAAATAAAATAAATTCACATGTTACAGGCAATGAAAAAGGGAGCAAAGTATTTACATATTTGCTTCTAGGTCTTTCAGTGCACTTTGCAAATTTATTGACTAAAACTCATAAATTATATATGCAAGAGAGGTGGAATTCAGCTGCTTGACTTCATAGATGAGTGCTGTAATTATCAGTCTAGGACATTCATGATTCTTCACTTGAGTGATCCAAAATTAAGAACACATTTTTCTACTGTCATTTCTAGAGTTTCTTTTTTTTTAATATTATGGAACTAACAGACAGTGAGAAATCAAACATGTTACATATTCCAAATAGACTGCAGCATATCAAAACCTATACAGATTTTGTAAAGCAAAACAAAATATAAAATACATCTGCAGAGAATGTGTGTATCTTCATGGACATAATTGAAATTTTTGTCCTGTATTTTACCATCTTCATTGTCAGTGTAATGATTAATGGTACAAAGAATAAATGACTGTTAAAAGAAAATCATCACAACTTATATGTATTTCAAGAGTGTCAATATCACATTCCTCCTCTGCAATAAATTGTTTCTGAGAAATAAGTGGAAATTCTAGGAATAGTGGCGTGAATCCAAGCATGAAACTTCTGTACTGAAAACCATTTTCTACTGAAGTTTATTACACTACCCAGGAGATTCCTTTGGGAAACTGCAAGAACCTGAGTTTTGGATTTTTTTCCTAAATCAAATTAAATTAAATTAAAATGGCTAAAAGAGCTAAAAGAGTTAAAGCAAACCTTTTGTAGTAGTTATAGTAGACCACATGAGCATTAAACTTGTTACATTGGACTCTTATAGTATCAACCTCTATTATTATAAATAATTTTCTTTCTGGTAGTTAAAACCAATGTTCAAGTATGAACAAAGTTTGATTAATTTATCTAAACAGATTACTTATATGTTAAGGCAGAAAAAGTGGGGAAAGTCTAGGGAAAAAGTATCAAAGGCTGGGAAGAAATGTTCTGAGTATTTGTGTAACAAATGGTTGTGTTTTACCATGGTGTTTACATAAATATATATTAAACCATCCTGCTAAATCTTACAATAATTTTTATTAGACATTTCTAGCTCAGAAGATTTTTTTCTGACCTTATATCTTATTTTGGGGGATAGTGGAGGATCACATGCTAGACTGATCAAGATGATTAGTATACACATAGGTTTTCATTCTGATTTTTGCCATCTAAAAGAAGAATATCTTTCCAAAATTTAAATTTTCCATTTTTTTGAAAATGAAAATGTTCTTCTTCACCACAGAACACTTACTGTTGAGGACCTGAGTTGAGGACCTCTCATTTCTGAAGTACAACTTTCAGAAGAGGGGGTCTCTGAGTCAGCTTTGGCTTTTGTTGCTCAGTTCCATCATTGTGCCTGATCAAAGTACCTGACTTACACTTCTATAGAAAGAATGTTCTGCTCACAGAGAAACAGTCTTTGAAATCACCTTGACTGTTAACTTTAAAGTTGGACGTAGTGTAATTTTCCTGATGTCTTGAATATTTTTTCTTTGAAAGCTTGGAAAATAACAGGATTGTACAACTGTAAAGTAGATATATGTAAACAAAGTGTGTTCATTTTGTTAAATTATTTAGACCAGCTGGAGGTGGTGTTGAAGCAAAAAATACAGTTATTAACTGACTTATGTTTGACATTCCCTTCAGTCTCTACACAAATATGGTGTATATTGGTGTTTGAGAGCCCAGTAAATTCTCATCTATTGTAAACCTTGATTCTCAGAAGGCCCATGTCAGCCTCAGCAAGCTGACAGCTTCTGCCTCACTGTAGGGTTCTCCTCTTAATAAGTTGCTGTCTTTTGATCTTACTTCTTTTGACCAGAGCATGAAATTCTCATTGTCAAGAACTGAGGAGTAGAGTCTTCCCAGCTTTAAATTTTTGCTGTTCTTGAGTGGATTTTTCTCACCAAGAGTTTTTTCCCTTTCTTTTCTGCTAAGCTTCTCTATAATTAGAAAAAAACCCTTCTATTGCTATACCTTCAGGCAAGGGAAAGCGTCACATATAATTTTGAGATGCTTATTACTTAAGGCAAAATGAACATATCTATCCTACACAAAAATGTGAAGAATACACATTATTATCTAAAAAACCCTCTAAAACTGTCTAGCTTGACAAAGAAATTCAGCATATTCCACGAAGTTATTTTCCCTATTATAAATAGCATTTCAATGAAATTAAGTACTCCTTGAAATTAGGATCATAGTCCATAATGATGATTTTTTTTTTCTTGAATTTTCTTACAGAAGTTTTTATTTTTGAATTTATAAAAGTTTTTTATTTAAAATAATTTAAAATACTTCAATTCCACAATACCAGTCTATGTGCATACAAATACAATCATGTTGTAAATCAAATTATAATAAATATCCTCAACTTAGCACTGACTAAATTAGAAACTTTTGCTTTTTTTCAGAGAAAAAAAAATCAGGTTGCAATTATGACATTTTCTATAAAGTGAAGAATTTGATACATTCATGTTTTGACTTCAGTACTGGCAGTAATCAAGTGAGACAAGTAGGAACCAATTTTGCATTCCCTGAAAAACATTTGCACCAAAGTACGGTAAGATGAGACTTACAGTTTGCCCAAATACCTATTTTCTGAAGTTGAAATAACTTCTGAAACTAACAAGCTTTTCTTCTGAAATATGAATAATATATCTGAGAAACAACATTTTACATATAATTTCCTCAAACCTAATCTTGTTTAAGGGTAGTCATTCTATCACTGAAAAATAATAAAAAAAGATGGGAACAGAAAAGGAGAGCCTTGTTCCACTCTCCTCTTTGAATAAAACTCTATCTTGAATTATGAGTTTTATAAGATTGAATCTGCAGAATACTGCAATAAAATGTTCCCACCCTTAAAAAAATTTCCATAATGACTAAGTACTAAATACAGGCAGCCATAGAGATTCACCTGAACTTTTTGTACATGAAAAATATAAATTAATCCAAAATTAAATTATTTTATCAGAACAGAAATATCTGGATTCAGCTGCTGTTAGTTGAATTTTAATATAATGTGTTCTGAAAGAGGTACTTATTTTTCATTATCAGTAGTTTACATTTAAACTATTTTTATTTGAAGTGATGTTTTCTAACAGCTGCCCAGTGCACAAGGCAGACCCAGGAGGATGGCTGTACCTAGGTGGGTTATTGGCACAGCACTGCATTTGTAAATGTGCTGCAGCACACTGTTCTCAGTTATACTCAGGTTGTGTGCCTTAATGTCAGCTGTACTGTGGATGTAAGATATTATGTCTTCTCTGACACAAAGTTTGTGGGGTGAGAAAAGCTGGTAAGAAATCCAAGATAAGGCAGGCTGATACAAAAGCAGTCTGTCAACACCTTTTTAATAACTTGTATAAGAAAAGATACTTTTATTTCAAATTAACATTTCATATCATTATGACTTTTGATGCTAAATATTGAGTTTAAAACTCACATAAATAATTGTCATTTTTTTTAAATTAACAACTCCATAAATACATTTTAATCTTTTAAGGAGGAGAAAATTTTGGAGGGAGGGGTTCAGGCATCAGCTCATTTTATCACCCAGTCAAGATCAAGCCACCATGGTTCCTTTTTGGTGATTAGTGTAGGGCTTGAGGAATTCAAGACAGTGAGAGGTAACGGGCAAAATATGGACTGAATAGAGCTAGAGAATGAAAAGTTGAATGATCATGGAATTTTCTGTTGTCATATTGTGGTGATTGGACAAGGGGTGAAATGAATGTAAATTGTTTGCTTTCACTTGGTGTTGTGATGATGTTAATTTTGTGATGTGTTGATTTTGGTATGGGGAATCTTTTTTCTTTTATGTGAGTGAAGATTGTGAAATTTGAGGAGATTGTGTGATAAATGTGTATTTTAATGATAATTCTTAAATATGTGATTCAGAGAAGAGAGTGTGTAGTATTGGGTTTCCGTGGCAGGGTTTTGGATGTGGGGTGTTGTAAGGTGGCTTTTCTGAGAAGCTGCCAGAAGTTTTCCCCAAATCAACAGAGCCAACGCCAAGCAGCTCCAGGATGGACCTGGTTTCTGGTCAAGGTCAAGCCCATCAGTGGGGATAGCACTGCCTCTGTGATAAAATGGTTAAGGAGGGGGAAAAATCTCCTGCACAAATGTAACCTGGAGAGAAAAGTGATAAATACGTGAAAAACAGCTCTGCAAACACCAAGGTGAGTTAAGAGGAGAGGGAAGGGGAAGGGGA